>JASANE010012758.1:0-21419 GCA_030248225.1 Trileptium ribeirensis
TGACAAACAAATTGACTCAACAATACTGATAACTTGAAAACAATAATTTTCGGCTTTACTAAAACCATATTTCATTCAAATTAAGGCACAAAGATAAACAATTGGCGAAGTTAACATATACATTGCAACAAACATGCTACAAAAGTTGTGACACTGTTGAAATGACTATATATAAACTGCCATATTGAAAAAGTTGGCGAATATTTGGTCCGCTGAGAATTTTTGCTGGTACAATGACTAATACATTTTCTCCAGTTGTCCCGGCAAACCATATTCTAGTTAGGGACTTTCGCATACTTCGCTAGTTTATCATGCTTATGTTTCACGAATAATTTCATGATTCGATCGGCATGACATGAGATCATCGATCCATGATCAACAATGAGATAAATGCTATAATAATGATAATTTGTTGATATATTATGACAACGCCATTGCATTTTGACTGAAATTCGATAATAAGGTCCTTGTCTTATTACAGTCTAAATTGGCGATAGTTGTGCGCTTTTTATATCATTTCTTTTCTGCGATAATGGAAGCTATCGATCACATGGAACTGTCTATTTTTTTAGCAAAATATTAGACGTGTATTCGCTTAGAGCAGACATAAGTCACTGCGTACAGGAGAAAATAAATGTGCTTTGCAGGACAACGCTTTGAACGTAACTATATTTCTTACATGCACAGCACGTAGCAGTAGCACATATAAATATGGTAAATGGTCTAGGATTTTCCGTTGCTTACGAGTAAGCTCTTTACATTAACCGTAGTCGGGGAAAATTAATGACTTTAGCTTAAAGATTATTTACAATAACTGGCATGAAACGTGACAGCCAGGGCCTAACGGGAGATCAGCCGACAGCAAACATACTTTGCTTTTTACGGTAAGAATTTAGTATTCATAACTAGATACTTCAGCAATTGTTCAAATATCCGCTTCAACAACTTTTTTTATACGCTTTTACAGCATTACTACAATGAAACTGCTTAAAGTGTTAAATTCTGCAGCCTGACGGACTATAGCCTGTCCTGGGTGTAGTGTTGGCGAACTGACGACTTTTATTGAGCATTGACGCTTATGAAAATTTTGTAGAAGAGTATGACACTCGGTACCTTGCCCTATCTAATGACGTGGTCGTAATTAGTAATGAAACAAAACAACCACATTAATTAGTAAACCAAAGAGTTTTAAGTGTGAGAATTTGAAAAACTTTTTTTGTGTAAGCAGATTAGTTGTTCATCACGAAAGCTGCGTTATTCTTCAGAAGTTCCTGCTTCAATTAATTTGTGTTTAACGCACAAATACACTTGGACCTATGGAACAAAATTCGTGAAAATTCGCCATTTATATTAAAAGCAACAATTTTTGTGGCAAACGTATTTCCACTTTTGTCTATTTTCACGCCGAAGGGAATGACGCCGGCAATCCAAACGCGAATTTTTAAATATTTCTGCCGCAACTGTTATTCGGAAGCTAAGAATTCGCTAACCGAGGCGCTTATGTGCGATATGATCAGTACTTTGAGACAAATTTCGGTTGGCATTAAGTGTAGCGAATTAACTACAGCAATATTTACGCAGGTTTCGAAGTCAAAAGACGATTTAACATAGTCCTTATCACTTCCGCAGCCAGATGTAAAGGTAGGGCCAAAACATTACTGGAGAGGGTGAGAAGATAGAGAGAGCATAGCAAAAGTAATAATCTTTCGACGACGACTTAGAATTCCTTGTCTGCTACTTTCGCGGCCTCTGAAGGCCAAAAATTGTCAACGATAGGCCATTAATTGCTTGACCGGTCGATAATCGACGGTAGCGACAGTCTTCGGTCATCCAGCTAATGGAATTTATCTTTTAGCCGCCAGTCGACGGTTTTGCCAGCCGTTGAGCTAATTTCTGTGAAGCACCGAAACAGTGGCATTACCCTTGGTTTATGAATAAACCGCTTAACATAAACATGGTTTTGCAACCGTATTGTTCCAGGAAAAGATATAGAGTTTAAAGCTCACACATACACGGCTTTGGTGGGACGCCAATAATGTTGTAAAATTTTTAGACTCAATTTTCGATTCAATTCTGTAATATTTGTTACTATTACGTCATTTTTATGTGTAGAGAGGTAGCCTAATTAAAAGGTGGGTGCTGGGTTTAGGCTTCTTTGAAAGGCGGGTATTGGATATTAGGTTTGGGCTTTCCGGCTTTCAGACCTAACTGGACCATCATTCGGAAAAGATGAAAATTTCAGCTTTGAACAGCACTACAAACGACTCTAAAGCCCAGCCAAACGGAGTCCACTTATATGTTGATCAAAATGAGCAGAGCCTAGATTTTATGTCCAGTTCAAGAGCCAAATGGAATAGAATACGATTACAAGCACGCCCAGATGTCTTACGAGTTATTTGTCACAGACCAAGTTATAGGGAAGCTGAGTATACACCAAGTGAACCGCACTTCTTGTTTCGGTGAAGTCAGGTTTACGCTATACTTCGTGTATTATTTTATGTTCAAAACTGCAGATGCACACGCTTGTCTGAAATGCCAAACTCTAAAATTCATGGCGACCGCGAGAACTCGATAAGGCGAAACATTTTATTATTTTAGATAAAAAGTACCACTTCGGATTGAGTCAAAATGTTAGTTAATAATGGTTTTAATAAACATTTAGCAATGAAATGATAACGCTAAACGGTTTTACACATAAATATGACACAAACATTATTGTAGCTATACAGAGTTCAGAAGTGACTACCTGTACAAAATATTCCTACATATCGATTTTCAAAATTTAGCGGGAAATTAATCCAAAAAACAGGAAAACTAAACGCTTTTTTTCGTCGGAAAATACGCGATTACTGGAACCAGGCTAACTGAACTCAAACTTGGAGAACCACAAAGGGTTTAGTATGCTCCCAAGCCATTGCTCGTTTCAAACGTAGGCTAGAAAGAAACATTTTTAAAGTGTAAGCCTAAATGACCGTGAAAAGTGGTTTATATGTTAAATCGGATGTAGTTCGCTTGCAACGCCTCTTACTACGATGACGTGCCTACTAAACGCAAAACTCGCTTAGATATTGTTAGTTAGCTTAGATAACAAGCTGGGTTTCAACATGCCAATGCACCAGTCAGGAAAGAAAAAGCAACCTGTTTCACGGGTTATCTGTTATCCATAAATAAAGCACAATTTCTCTAGGAAATTTAAAATATATTTTTTCTGACGGTATTTGCAACATTTTCGCAATAATCTTCGAGACTCTCTGTTTTCCACTAACCAATTAGCGGCGTTACGTTCAGAAATAAATATTAAATCACAGCTGTCGATATGGGGTTTCCCCTAAGGATCGGGCCCCAAAGCCACATTTACCCCAACAACCCCCCCCCCACCTTACCTGGTGAAAATTGCCAAAAATAGAGCAAAAAGTGGGGTAAAATAGGTAAAAAATAGACAAAATTACGAAATTTTTTTATGAAATTAGCAAAAATTGGAGAATAATTGAGTTTCTAAAAATTTTAGAGATTTACGGTCCCTTCCCTACGATCTCCCACCTAAGCCGTCGGTCCTTCAACATGCATGAATTTAATACATGTTGTGATATCTATTAAATTATCTCCGATGTGCGGCAAGGTAAGTCCCCCTCTCCCGCCTAAGCCGACGGTCCTTCAACATGTATGAATTAAATACATGTTGTGATATCTATTAAATTATCTCCGATGTGCGGCAAGGTAAGTCCCCCTCTCCCGCCTAAGCCGACGGTCCTTCAACATGTATGAATTAAATACATGTTGTGATATCTATTAAATTATCTCCGATGTGCGGCAAGGTAAGTCCCCCTCTCCCGCCTAAGCCGACGGTCCTTCAACATGTATGAATTAAATACATGTTGTGATATCTATTAAATTATCTCCGATGTGCGGCAAGGTAAGTCCCCCTCTCCCGCCTAAGCCGACGGTCCTTCAACATGTATGAATTAAATACATGTTGTGATATCTATTAAATTATCTCCGATGTGCGGCAAGGTAAGTCCCCCTTTGTGTGTTTAGATTATATAAAATAATGTGGCTAATTGCCATGATAATATTATCTATATAAATGCTTACCCTGTGATATCAAGCTATACACTAATGTGTTATCATCAGAAAACAACTATGCTACAACCAATTAGTCATGATTCATCTCTATCGTTACTCATCAACTATTACCGTGGTAATATGACTAGTTTGCAACCGTTTAATTGTAAATATTTGTCGTGTACAGGCGGACAACATCCGAAAACATCGTTCGAGCCGATGAAACATGACAAAACTGGAAGCTAGTCTTAAATATGTTTCGATAAATGAATTTCCACAAAAGCAAATATTAATGATTCTATATTCATAAAATGCGTCGGAAAACATACCTTGAAGGATCCGAAACTAGTAGCGTTTCCAGTGCCGAGGATCGATGGCCACCGATAATAATTGTCGAAAAACAAATGTTTACTAAGTCGATTTATAAAATAAACAAAATATCTATATATATATTATCCAGACAACACGGAACAAAGCTATATAAAGGCAAATTAGAATACCTACACTTAGCAATTTATAGCAGAAGCAAATTTATGACTAAGAAAGCAGCTTTTAACTTATTAAAAAGAGCTAAATTCCAAACTGCAAATGGCAAATATACCATTTTCGTATGATTGGCAGCTAATGTTAGCTCAAAAACAGTGGGAATTTTTGGAGGCTACGGTTTATTTTTTGCACTTATTTATGTGGTTTTGGCATCGACGTCAAAATGCTGCGGTGGTTCCATAATAATTCATTGTTCTTAGCGGATTTTATATTATTCATCGCTTGCCAGTCGTATGACATATATATCAAGTTTTTGTAGCCACAAATGATTTCAACCTTGAAAGCAATGAGTCGGGCAATTGAAAATTGGATCGAAATTGGCTTTGACGCGACTAAAGTTATACAACGCCTAACCTAGCTTCCATATTCGGGTATCCCCAAATCAGTTTTTACAACACTATTGTTGAAGAACTCGATTTTTCGCGAAATGATGGAACAAGTTGTGGATCTACTAACATGCATGCTTATAGGGAGACATTACCCTCGCTGAAGCTCTGACACCCCTCGGGGAATCACCGATCCCCCACCCACCTAGGAGGTAGCCTGGTTCCCCTGATGCACCGCGGCCCCCCTCCGCGCCAACAGCGTGCGAATAGCAACCATAGGCAACAATCGCAAAAACTGAGCAAAAATTCTGCGGAATTGACAAAAATTGAATGAAAATTGATAAAATGAGTGCTAAAAAATTTGAAAACTTGACTTTCAAAAAATTTCAAAAACTTATTCCCTGACAAGCCCACCCACCGATACACTGATCCCTGCGGCCTGTGGCACCTGTTATACCTATGACTTCGGCTCATCCATGATTTACAAATATAGCTTTCCACCAAAAATACAAGATGCAGATGAGATTTATCAAACAAATATTTCTGATAATTGTTTAAATATGAAAAATTTACATGAAATTAATGGATGTGTAAATCATATTAGCTTATACGTAAAATTGCCTTACGCTTAAATCTTATGAAAGTAGGTTCATTATTCTCAGTGCATTTGCTTTTAAACATAAATGGCCGCCCTTGTAAATAAATCCTTGTTGGCTCCGGCAAAAAGGACCCTATAATCAACTCAGATTATGCCTGTACGGTTCAGTTTATCTCTTGAAACGTTGCAAGATGCTAGTTCTTACCCTTTTAGATGTATAAAAGCACTCGCTACATTGTCGATATATAGCGTAAGTTTTTATCGTCACAAACCACAGTTTTCCAGATTTAAGCCACCGAAATTTGAAATTATGTCTTGTTTTTTTATATTTTCATGCCAATCTATTCTGCATAAGTTAGACTTATCGAAGATAATGAAGGCTTTGGTGTTCTTTTCAAAGCATTATAAAATAGCAAATTAGATCTTGGTATCCGATAAGCCCCAGATTAGCCGTGGTATCCTTTCGCACCAAGTTAGGGCCAGGAATACCTGTAAAGGCTAGGAGTACCTGTAAAGGGTACACTGTTCGATCAGATGACTGCATGGTATCCGATAAGCCCCAGATTAGCCGTAGCATCTTTTCGCACCAAGCTAGGGCCAGGAGTATCTGTAAAGGGTACACTGTTCGATAAGATGACTGCATGGTATCCGATAAGCTCCAGATTAGCCGTGATATCCTTTCGCACCAAGCTAGGGCTAGGAGTACCTATAAAGGGTACACTAGTCTATCAGATTACTGCATGGTATCCGATAAGCCCCAGATTAGTCGTGGTATCCTTTCGCGCCAGGCTAGGGCCAGGAGTACCTGTAAAGGATACACTGTTCGATCAGATGACTGCATGGTATCCGATAAGCCTCAGATTAGCCGTAGCATCTTTTCGCACCAAGCTAGGGCCAGGAGTACCTGTAAAGGATACACTGTTCGATCAGATGACTGCATGGTATCCGATAAGCCCCAGATTAGCCGTAGCATCTTTTCGCACCAAGCTAGGGCCAGGAGTATCTGTAAAGGGTACACTGTTCGATAAGATGACTGCATGGTATCCGATAAGCTCCAGATTAGCCGTGATATCCTTTCGCACCAAGCTAGGGCTAGGAGTACCTGTAAAGGGGACACTAGTCTATCAGATTACTGCATGGTATCCGATAAGCCCCAGATTAGCCTTGGTATCCTTTCGCACCAAGCTAGGGCCAGGAGTATCCGAAATCCGAAAAGATTTTGGTTGAATAATAGGAAGAGACTGAGGTTAAATCTCATAAAGCCTCCAGTTGTTCGACAACAATTAATTACGGTAGACGACATTGTGCTAACTAAATTCGGAGTGTACTGTACGATTATACGTGTATTTTTAATTCGCTTTGCAAGGACTCTTAAAGATCCGATTAATAAACTGCCCGATAGCGCAAAGGCTAGTGTACGCGATTTTCACACTCGCATTCCGGGTTCGACACCTCGCGGCTACCAATATATTGTTTATCGGTTTTCGAAATGCAGCATAATCCAGGACTTAAAGATTTAAATTGAAGGTTTTGTTCAGTTCAGCTTTGTATAAATCGAAATTACAACATAATAGCAGTGATTTAGAAAAATTTGTGGAAGTAAACTTAATACAATTTTATAGAATTACAACAGCGAACAGGCAATATTATCTTGAGCTACTTGTAGAAAGAGTAACGGATTAACCATTTAAAAGACTATACAATGACCTATAGATTAAGCTCCGTTTCGCAGCCATTTAAAATCGCTTGCTTCTATTTGAAGAAAATTATATGGCAATGATGAAGCTGGCGATAATTTTAGTGATACAAGTTTCATCGTGTTGGAGGTCATGATTTGGAGTTTACAAGTTGATAGGACCGTTGGTACATGTCACCTTAGTCCTAAAGTGACTGAATTCATCTTCTGAATAAGTTGGAGTGATCCATAGCTCGTACAATGGGACAAAAACGATGCGAATTTGACTCGAACGTCTAAACCGAAGCGGTATTAAATGAAATATTCTTTATGGTCAGATCACAAGGAATATGTCACATAAATCGTCCAGGGAACGTGTATTTTAATGTGTTTTTATAAAAAAACAGATCTGTTTCGTAAGCGTACCAGTATGTGCCATGACTAGGCACAATTCTAAGCACTGCTATCTGAGTTAAAACTGACAATGATAAGTTGTCTGAAGATGTGTTTTGTAAAATATGACGTCGACTACCTTAACAACAAACCGGGCTTGGAGAGAATTAGCAAATGTTCCTGTCTGAGCGTTGTTGCTATTTAAATGCTTTAAAATAATTTAAAATAAAACAAATCGCGACAGTGGTGTAAAATGCCGAAAGAAGTTTGCTCAATATAATTGATTTTGAGGTGCGAAAGCTAAATAAAACGCAGGTCTAACTTATGCAGCTTATTAGTTGGATATTATATAACTAAGCCAGCAAAACCTTGACGATAACTAAATATAAACTCAGCCTGAATATGGTATCATAGCCTCATGATGCTGCAGTCATGGCTTAATCAGACACTGAGCCTACTTGCAACGTATTGATCACTTCGTTCTTTATTCTTTGATTTCCTTCCATTGAAAATGCTTCTCTATTCTCTTGTTGTACTCTTATATCTACTGTTCCTTTTGAGTTTGACACAGCAGAATGTTACCGCCCATAATGAAAACGACGAAATAATATAAAAGGCCTGCCGGAGTGATCACTACTCATGGCGATCTCGTTGGATGAGAGTACCTCACGGTAAACCTTCCATCTTTAAAGTGACCGAGAAATGAACTTCAACAAACAGTTATGAACTGTACTAAACTTAAAATGACCCCGCTCACCATCCTATTTTGTTTTTTGGAAGAAATTGAGTTCCCAAACAGTCGAAAAAACCCATTTTTATTCTAAAATATCACATTTGTTCGCGAACAAGATTTTGCGGTAATTGAATTCATAGAGATTTTGTTCGCGAACATTGATTCATAAATAAAAAGGACTGCTTTGTTTGTGACGTCACAGTTACATTAAATTTGTTCGCGAACAGAGACGAATCCGAATTCAAAACTATGAAATGTTATTGAACTTTCGTTATATAATTATGTAATTATGTAATTATATGATTATGTAATTATGTAATTAAAATCTCTAAGCGTTGGCTGGCAGCAAACCAAATCAGATTTCCTATTTGTTCCGTAACCATTGGATTCCGAAGCAGGTTGCACAATAGGATGGCTCGCAGTGTCACATTAAGTTTAATCGCGCATTAACTTAGCAGATGTTGGCCATAACGGCTCAGATCCAAATGAGCCATATCACGGATCAATTACATGGTCAACCACAATAATCATCAGGTTTTCCGGTATTTAAAGCGAAGCAAATAACATTTTGGTGATTAGTAAAGAAATCCACATTTTTGAGCTGGAAGCCAGGTCAAACGTATTCCAACATTTCTTGGTTCTATTCTCTGTTTATTATGGTCATTGTTCAAAAGTCTGTCAGTCAGTTGGCACCTTCCATGTCACGAGGCGGCAGCGCATTATGTATGTGTTTTCGCAAAACGAATTGCTGGTAAAGTCAGAACAATCGCAGCTATCGCTTCATGATATACATCAGCTATGTCGTTGTTTAGTGTTAATACGTCGGCCGCTCGTTAACAACTTTCTGTTCCTGAAAGCCGCGAAAGTCGTTGATCAGCAGTTAATGGCTAGTCAGAAGATCGGCCGACCGTGGTCTATACATTTACTACTATAAGTGAATTACACCTATTACTGGAACATTTTGAGGTATATAATCGCCTATAGCCAGCATGAAAGGATTTTGTATCGTCTAGTACCATCTTGTCATATTTTAAACATATAACATATATGTTTATTATTACACCAATATGCGTCAATGTTTAATGATAGACATCAAAGTAGGACGTGCCTAGCACTAAATACAGAACAGTCTTGCTGTAGTCACAGCTATAGGTATAGCACGCCATGCAAAACAGTGATATGCAAATCGATTTTTGAACAAATGCTGTAGAAGCGTTTACGAATAATCCATATCATAGTAGAAAGAAAAGCTTCTTCGGAGGCAGCATTCCTGTGCATTTGCCATCGCCCAGCCCATCGAGCTGTCGGCCGGTCGTTAACCGACAGTCGGCCATTTGACTTCAAAAGTTTTGTAAGAGTAATACTGTCTTTTAAATATTTATCTTTTGGGATGATGGGAAAGAGATGTCAACCATATATGTTACATAATCATGCTCTAAGACCACGCCGCTAGTCAAAAATTACGCTACTTAGTGTATTTTAGTTTAATGACGCTGATAACTTCTAACTGTCAAAAAACAGAGGGATTCAAAAGTCAGTACAGTACCTCTTGGCACTTAGCAGAGTGAGGAAAAACCTAAATTTCTACCAAAATATTGCTTCAAAACAGTATTTATTACAAAAATATCATTGAACAGGTTGTCTAGTGCTACCGATATTAAAATTTTGAGTTCTGCTTTTTGGTTCGAACAATAGCGTTGCGCATAAATGTTGATGTTGCAATAACGTTTGCTTTTAGTACACCAAACAAAGAAACTATATTGTTGTTGCAACATCAATAGGTTACTCAATGCCATTGCAGCGACAATAGAATCTAACATAAATGCAGCGACAGTGATTTCCTTGTGACATGTTAATAGTGTTTCTGTTTATAAATATTAATGTGATTGCTATGCAAAGTTGGTCATTTTCTGCAACAATAAGGATAGCTTATTATTTGTTATTTGTACCTGGCTTATTTAGTATTACAATGGAACCTTAATATGGTTGGCTCAGGTGACCCTCAGGGGAGATATGTTGCATCGTTAGAAAACAGAACAGCTTAGAGCGGGGGTTCGTGGTGTGGTAGCCCGCGAGTTAGGCTTGGGCTTAGTGTAAGTCTCATATAATGGCCTAAGCTTAGGCTAAGACGTAGTATACTGAAAACGGAATAGCATGCATTACACTTTGGCCCCTCTAAGTAACCTTGGGCATATAGCTAATATGCAATTTTATATATAAATTTATATAAATCAAGCGGTCAATAAATCGTATATTTTTCAATTCATAACAACTAAATAGTATGTATGAAATCGCTACCTGGATACCCGACCCAGCTAAACTACCCGGCTATCCGCTTAGTTACCAGTGCGCCACGGTACCCCCACACTAACTTTGTTAGTTCTCGTAAACTGCAGCTTCCTTGCATATTTGCCTGTATCTGCAACTTAAATACCCAGATGTCTAAATATGACTTGCAAGTTGTGAAGGAGTGATCTAAAATTTGTTTACTCTCGGCTACCGTACAATACTACGTGGTGACTAATGAAAACGGTGTGAAAACCACAAAAGGTAAAATGCTTGGTCCAGACTGAGCTATGCAGCCATAAGAAGATTGTAGAAGTAGAAAGGTTACAGATGCCATTACATAAATGAGCTGGTTACCAGGGGTTGGGTATTTTTGTCACAATAAGGATGCGCGAGTTAGGGATACTAAAGGCGTGTTGTTTTTTATCATGCACAGAGTAAAATATTTATGACATTCGTACATAACAAATGTGGACGGGTACGCGTACTCGGGGGATGCGTACGCGGTCGCGGGTATATAATGGTCTGGGACCTCGGGGTGGGGATTCGGGTCTCGAGGTGGTGATCCGGGGCCTCGGGGGCGGGAGTGGGAGGTGGGTACGGGACCTAATAGGGCTAGGGCTCCTAGGGTCGGAGGGGAGTGGAGGGGTGCCCAGTTGTTCAGTCATGTCGTGTGCTTATACGTACAAGTATGTCTGGCGCTTCACGCCAAGAAGTCGGCCGAGTAAGTGTAATTATGCATGTGTATACATGGCAATGCCTGAGGAAAGCGCGTATAGGGTGACTCATACAAATATACGAAACTGGTCAAGCATGTATGTCTGTCGGATTATTTAAGTATAATTCGTGTAGGGTAAAAATTGCATTTCCTTAGGCAATGATTATATTGCTTTGTGTATGTCATAAGTGTAAACAGCGGCAATTGTTCAGTACATTTAATATATTACTATTTCAGCACGAAAAGACTCAAATATTGACAGTAAATATATGCTCGATCTGGTAAACAAACTTGATCAGAAGGAGGACACCAAAACATGGTGTTATGCTAATGTTTGGTCAAACATATTAGTTGGCTTTGGCTTTCTAATCATCTTTTGGAGCTAAGCATTGCGTTTAAGTTTAAACTTTCGCACGTATTAAAAATTCCAAATTTTACTGTTACGTCCAGGTACGCTGATAGCTTGCAATTGGGGGTTTTTGGGGCATGGGAAACTTATTTCCGCTGTTAATTTTATTCCAACTTGTGCAGTATTGTGTGATATCCACATATGGACGTATGTTATCGAGAGCTGATTGGCTGTGCACGCAAAAGGCGTAGGTGTACCCATGCATCACTGCGTTCTGCAATCTCGATAGAGTTACTAGTTTAGCCGGGTCGGATGACCAGGTAGCGATTAACTCCATACATAGTATTTAGTTGTTATGAATTGAAAAACTTTGTACCATTTACCGCTTTATTTGTATAAATTTATATATAAAAATTGCATATTAACCATATGGCCAAAGTAACCTTGAGGGCCAAAGTGTAATTCATGCCACGTCATTGTCAATATACTAAGTCCTACCCTAAACTTAGGCCCTTATATGAGAGATACACTAAGCCTAAGTTGCGGGCTACCGCCCCACAAATCCCCGCTCTGGGTTGTTCTGTTTTCTAACGATATAACGTATCGCCCCACAGGGTTACGTGGGCCAACCATATTAAGGTTTCATAGTAATACTAAATAAACCAGGTACAAATAATAAGATATCTTTATTGTTGAAATAATACACCAACTTTATATAGCAATCACATAAATATTTATAAAAAGAAACACGATATTACTTTTTAAATGTTATTGTCGTTACAATAGCTACCACATTTTTATGGTTAATGCAATACAATCTAGCATGATATTGCAGTTACATATATGCGTAACTGCTTACATGCTACGAGAAACCTACTGTCGCTGCATTTATGTTGGATTCTATTGTCACTACAATGGCGTTGAGCAAGCTATTGATGTTGCAACAACAATATCGTTTCTTTGTTTAGCGCACTAAAAGCAATCGTTACTGTAACATCAATATTTATTCGCAACACTATTGTTAGAACCAAAAATAGCAAGCATTACACGCTGCAATAATATAACGAAAATACATTGTCTTTGCTATAGCTTACGGTGTGCAGTTCGTGCACGCAGATCTCTGTGAACGACGCATAACTAGAAGTAAATTTTTGAAATTCAAATAATAGTAACACTATCACAGACTGTGGGTCGAAGCGTGGATAAATTTTGAATAAGAGTTCAGGTAGAAGCCCTATCAACCGCTACATTTGACATTCATTGATATTATAAACTCTTTTCAACTCTTTCATCATACAACCATAATTTTCATAAAAAGAACAAAGTCTAAAACCGGTGTGGATGATAAGACAATAACTGTTCTCTGCTACGACTTAGACAACGATGATCTGCACCGGAAACAACAATGAGATTTCTCTCGCTTTCGATTCATTGCTGTAGCAAAGGCGAGACTCTAAATAGCTCTGCATTGGCAACATAATATTTGTCACAAATGTTTGGCCGAAAATAGGTATAAACACTCGGGTAAAATTAGCTTTGTACCACCGTCATCCTGGTGTATTATATTATATTTTTTCATTTTTTTCCACGGAAAAGACGTATACATATAAGAACAAAAACGTTAAGTTTAAAAACCTAAAATCGAAACAAGTATGACACTTTAGGCCGTAAACGTTTTCATAAGACACATCAGGCGACTGGAACTGTTATTTGGGGTATTGTTGATGCAACACATTTGCACCACTTTATCAAATGACAGCTACATCGGATGGAAAGTTGTTATATTTTCAAATTCGTGCAAAGACATTGTTCTTAAAGTTCATTGTAATGGACTTTGTACTGATGCAACGGACGTGTCATTCATGTTCCCGCATGTCTTTCTAGCCCAGTATAGTCAAATGGAGTTTGTATATCGCTAAAATGACGAAAACTTGTGTAACGTAGAAATTAAACACAAATTATCAACGCAAGCGCACAATATATTTCCTGCCACGAACCCCTACAGTGTTTTCAAGATGCGTTACTATCCATTGCTACAATTTCCAGTGTTATTTGAAATTCAAGTATTTGAAAGCAACGATTTTAGACAGCAATTAGATAGCGTTCTGGTAGAAATTTAACAAGGCGATGGCGAATTCGAATTTTACGTTTTTTACTTAAGCGAAACTATTTTTTTTCAAAGCCTTTAGTTATAACCAGGGGTGCAGCCAGGATTTTATCTTGGAGAGGATCAAGTTTATGTATAACTCTATCAAACCGAACAAGTGTCACGTCCTTCATTGAAGTTACATTTACTTTCATTATAAGTTTATGTATGACTCTGTCAAACCGAACAAGTGTCACGTCCTTCATTGAACTTACATTTACTTTCATTATAAGCCATAATACAGCTTCTGGCTCAAAGCGATGTAATTTGAGGATATCTTCAATTCTCAACATTTTCCACATTTTCCACGCCAAGACATTTTCCCTTTGATAAAAATTTTCTTGAGGGTCCGGAACCTTCCAGGCGTTGAGGTTGCCTCAGGTCATGACTTTGTTTTCACATTTTGAAGCATGTATAATGTGCCGTTTGCTAGCTCAAAGCCCAATAACCACTGTCAGCGTCTGGTAACAAAATTTGCATTTTTAAAAATAGACAGCTAAATTAACTCCTTCTTTATATGACTGCTGCTTGCCGAGTGAACCCTCTGTCTTAGATAGATTAAACTTGATTGCTGCCGAAGCAGCGTTTTTTGAACGCTGCCACATTCGCCTTAAAATGAGAGAGGTGGACGCTTTCTAGATCCAATGGTGGAGTGTCCGCGTGTCATTTGTTGCTGGCGACCACAGGCTCAGTAACTATTCGCATTCTATTTGGAATGCCTATTATTTATGATTTTCAAGGATAATCAATTGGTTTTATACCGTCTCTTAAAAGTCTGTATTATCTGCTCCTTATAACGCTGTCTGCGTTTCACAATCGGTTAAACTCTCTCCGGCTAAGTTACAAACATCAAAATTTGTTAAACGCATTTAAACTCAGCCAAAACGCTGCAATTAGGCTATTTGTACATAGAATAGTTTCGTTTCTTTTAAATTTCCTGCAGAATGTTTGGAGCCACTTGTGGGAATTTTAAAAACCAACGACACCAAGCAGGTTTCCAGCCAAAACTTCGCCCCAAATCAACTGCAAAGTGTTAACGAGTCTGACAAGCAAAGGACTGCCGCTTTGACGCGATCTTATTTCCTTGCCAAAAGAATCCTAGGACCGTGTTAATTATTTCTATTCTGGCGAATCTAAATGATAAGCAAAACCTGACTGGTTTATTTATAGTACGTGCAAATATGTATAAATGAGAATGTAAATATAACTCACTAACTAGTACTGTATTCACTACCAATCTAACGGTTGGGCGGTAGAATATTTTACAACATGGTTCGCATTAAGACAATCCTTCGATTTCGTTTGCTATTAGTACTTCCACGATTTCTTTAGTCAATCCTTTTTAACCGCAAATAAAGTTCGTGCAGTACTACTTGAACATGTGAGGTCTGACAACACTTATCAAACGACTGCTGCGATCCAAACCTCCTGTCCACCCATGCAGCTCTGCTATACACGGTCCAACAATGCAATATATAAAAAGAAATGGGGAATGGCGGACAAGCTGACTGAAATGCACAAAGCTGAAGTCCGTATTCATGTAACAAAGCAGCATTTGCCATGCAGTCTGACAACACTTCTCAAACGACTGCTGCGATCCAACCCTCCTGTCCACCCATGCAGCGTCTGCTATACACGGTCCAACAATGCAATATATAAAAAGAAATGGGGAATGGCGGACAAGCTGACTGAAATGCACAAAGCTGAAGTCCGTATTCATGTAACAAAGCAGCATTTGCCATGCAGTCTGACAACACTTCTCAAACGACTGCTGCGATCCAACCCTCCTGTCCACCCATGCAGCGTCTGCTATACACGGTCCAACAATGCAATATATAAAAAGAAATGGGGAATGGTGCCCAAGCTGACTGCCGTGGACAAAGCTGAAAACCGTATTCCTGCAAAACAGTATTTCTCCTTCTTGGACTATATCAGCAACTGGCGAAATACAATGACGTTTGTTAAGTGCCATATGAAAACACTGAACCCATTCATGTCGAGCATGGTTAAATAAATCTAGCGCCTATTTGGTTGCGTTGAGTTGACATTTAGCTCCTTCAGTTGTTCAACAACAAACTATTATGTTTCGCCCGCGTTGTACTCAAACGAAATCCGTTGCATACTGCAAGACTGTACACGTAGCGTTACTCGCCCACTTTGTGAGGAGCCTTAAGGATCCAAGCAATAGCTCCGAGATAGCTCAATGACTAATGAGCAGGACGTTTATCCGAGGGTTCCATTTTCGATGCCTCGCGGTGCCTTTAAATGTTCGTCGGATTTATAAATGGAAAATAATTTAAGCCGTCATTTGACAAGCCAAACGAGGGTTACTGCGCAATCGCTTGGCGAAGTATCCTTAAATACCTGAGAACCGGTAATAGACAGTTCAGAGGATTACCTACAACGCTTTTAGTCATACTACCAGGGTTCGATCCCGTTTCCCGATTATAGTTTGTCAAGCATTGCACGATACGCAAATTAACTAGATCATGAAATAATGAGATATCATTCTAAGTTTTATATTTTCTTTCGCAATATACATCTTTGTGGCGTAGGACCGAGTGTTTTATATAAAGATGAGCTTACGAGCATTAATAAAACATTGAACATCAGCTATATAAAGCTAAAAATATCTATAAATGTCATAATTTACGATGAATACTGAGTCGTTTATTGAATTGTAACTAGAATTGTAGAAAAAAACACCAAATTAGAAACTATAGGGATGTCTCGAACGGACTATAAAATAAATATCTGTTAAAATTAAATGTAAAAACTCAGTTGTATTGATTATTTTTATTAAACGTTGCGAATCCATTTCGAATCAGAGTTTACATTTTACTGTTTGTAATTACGAGATTAAATATATGATGTGATACTTATAATGAAAATAAAGTATAATTTCTCAAAGTGTGATCGAAACACCTCCTTTACCTAACAATATATATCTATATATATATATGAATTTTAGACTTCTTGTTCGTGTTTTAAAATCGCTAAAGACGCAGTGTCCCGAGTACTCGTCTCAGGATCTGTGTGCGGTGGAAGTCTTCTCAAAAATAACGCCTAGTATAGGACAGGAATACGTACTCCAGCTAAAATCGAAGTTATTCGCTACGCTAAAGCCCTGGACGGCACTCCTCCCTTCGTACAAAATACCAGGATATGTCGTGTAGCAAGCAGGAATGCGAAAGGCCAAATATGGGGACATCAAAACCAGACACTCAAATAAGGGGTGACACACCACGATAAAAAGTCAACCCCTGTTGGTTTCTCAGTAGGTTGAGGGCTTGAAAATCCTCGTAGAACTTTTGAAAGTTCTTTTCCATTTTCCTCTCCAGCCCGCATTTTCCCAAAATGGTGAGATTCTGGAAATTTTGGTATGTTTGTGATCCTCGAGACCTCCCCTGATCATTTTGACCAAAAATTGAATTTTTAAAATTTTCGATTTTTTCTGGTCCCATAGGTCCACTTGGGACCTCAAAAACTTTTTTCTTAAAAATTAGATTTTTACCCACCATTCGACGAGCTGAATTGCATAGTGATATTTTTACCGGGATGGAGTAACAGAATCCTAAGTTACGGCCAAAAAATTTCGGAGGCTGAGCATCTGAACAATTGTGGCCATAACTTAGAATGCTTTTATCGGATCCTGTTAAAAATAACATAATTAGACTCAGCTGGTCAAGCCCAGTCGAACGGTGGGTAAAAATTCGAATTTTAAGAAAAAAATTTTGGGTTCCCGAGGGGGACCTTGGGACCCGAAGAAATCGAAAATTTAAAAAATTCAATTATTTGGTCGAAATGATCAGGGGAGGTCTCGAGGATCACAAAAATTCCACAATTTCCAAAATCTAACCATTTTTGAGCAAGCGCGTGCTGGGGGGATAATGGAAAAGACCCCTTTTGAAAACCTCCAAGGAAAGCAACAATCTCATATAAAACCGACCCCGTGTTGTGTAAGCGACGAGGACCATTCGGCTCCTCACGGCGTGAAAAATGAGCAAAGGGCTGAACAGCAACCGAATAACGTAGCAAAGCAAACTATTTCAATAGCAGCATGGAACTCCAGAACGCTGGTGCGCGATGGATACACCGAATTGGTATTTCATTCATTACAGAAATATTGACATAGCAGCACTGTATGAAACTCGACTGAGAAATTCTGGTACAATGGACATCGACTCTTAAAACGCGAAGTACAAGTTGCTAATCTCAGGACCAAAAAATCCGGCAACCTAGGGCCAGGACTACCTGTAAAGGTTACACTGTTGGATCAGATGACTGCATGGTATCCGATAACCCAAGATTAGCCGTGGTATACTTTTGCACCAAGCTATCCAACATCACGATTTTGGCGGCTTATTGACACGAAGAAAAATACATTTTCTAGAAAAAACTTATCAGCCATTTCGTGCGCCTGCGTAGCAGATGTAATTGTTGTATGCAGCGATTTCAATGATCAGATTGGGTACAGGCTCCCTGGCGAAGATACCGCTAGTGATAAGTTCGCTCTTGGCTACGCACGTCTCATCTCTGCAGCAAGGTAGATCGATCTCACCTTGATCAACACGAATTTCAACTATCAACAGCGACACCGTCAACTGGAGAGCAACCAACGGTGAATCCTTTCAACTAGACCACATTTTGGCCAGCAAACAGCTATTTTCTTCATTCACTGACCGTAACACAACTCGCTCCCACTGACCATGGAATGATAGTTGCTATATTTAGGCTAAGATTGAACAGCGGACACTTGAAACGTCGTAATATTTCGTCGGACTTACTGATTTGCGCTCACCAAACACTCAGGAGTAGGACTCATCAAATATTCAGGAACAACTGCTCTTAACAGCCGGTTTACACCGTTTGCCGAATCGCATCCGTTGAAGAGAGCTATATACAGAAAGTTCTAAAAAGTGTTTTCCCCGAGTCAACGGCAAGCCAGAACCCAGCGCTCTGTCATCCAAAAGCCTCGAAGATGGCATCAGCGAAGACAAGCTTCGACATCTTAATGACATTGCATCCGAACAGTGACAAGCAACCATGGCACGTGATGTGAAGAATGTATTTCGCCTGAGGAAAACTGTCGCAATCACTGAAAAAGGCCTATAGAGTTATGCGAGACCTGAATGGATGTCCACAGCAGCAAAGGAGGCGACAGGATTTCGGCATTCCCCTAAAACCGAAAATAAGCAGAAATCCCGGTCTTTGAAGACGACCTTGGATTCGCGGGTTACTGCGACCCACTCCGCCCCAGCTGCCTACACCTCTCCAAACTCATACAAAGCGCTTATCAGCTCTATTTTACAATGAGAAACAATTTACTATAGAATATTGGTAACAGTAAAAGTAGTAATGTCAAATAAAAATAAATTTCGACAGTTTTGCTTCCGTTCTATTAAAAATTACAACGCACCGTCCAAATGATGTTGACTGATTTAAAACCTATTTATTTGGTATAAATTGAGTGTGCTATGAACTGAAGAAAATACGAAAATAGACGGTTCTTTTCCATTCCATTATTCTCCCCAGCCCGCATTTGCCCAAAAATGGTCAGATTCTGGAAATTTTGGTATTTTTGTAATTCTCGAGGAATCACTTGATCATTTATACCAAAAAATTGGATTTTTAAAATTTCTAGATTTTTTGGGTCCCACTTCGCCCTTGGGAACCCAAAAATTTTTCTTAAAAATTGGATTTTAACTCACCATTCGACGCGGACTGACGATCTGAGTGTAATGGTGTTATTTATAACAGAATCCGATAAAAGCATCCTAAGTTATAGCCAAAAACTTCAATTGCTGAGCTTCTCAGTCTCCGATATTTCGGCCATAACTTAGGATCCGGTTACTGGATCCCGTTAAGAATATCACCATTCGATTCCGTTACATATGGTGGGTAAAAATTAAACTTTTAAGATCGAATATTGGATAAAAGTCCTGCCGCGTCGAATGGTGGGTAAAAATACAATTTTTAATAAAAAAATTTTTTTGGATTCCCTGGGGTCCCAAAAAATCTAAAATTTTTAAAATTCAAGTTTTTGGTCTAAATGATCAGGGAAGGTCTCGAGGATCACAAAAATACCAAATTTGAAGAATCTGATTATTTTAGGGCAAATGCGGTCTGAGGGGTAATGGAAAAGAACCAAATACACTGTCATCAGTCTGTGTATCTTTGTATCTTTACAACTAGACGTCAAAAACTGAAAACTACATTGCAGAATACAGTTCATAAAAAGCTAGAGTGTGAATGTCGAAAGCTGATCGGCAGTTCAAACATACCTGCACATACACTAACGGCACATTCTCGGTTTAGATATAGTTCAGCTTGCCTTGGATTTTTACTCTAAATATCTCGCCATAATGACCGAATTTTTATAGTAAATCTGTATCAGGTTCGAAGTATTTCTATCTGAGCTTTTTACTGCTATGATGTCTTACAACACACGTTGAAACCAGCCCAGAAATATCGTAGACCATATGACTCTACGCGCTTACTTTTGTACTCAGAAGCTTTTGACGAATAGGGAATAGGCCAGCGTAGACTGCGGCATCGAGTACAATCTAACAGGGCATACAATGTGTTCTTATTTTCTTGTATACTTTCAACTCCCTACTTGCGTTGACGACCTTTTCATATTATGTGCCTACCACAAATCATATTACATGTACAGTAAACAAACAACAGAAACACGCTTATTCCTTCAGAGCCTATCAAAAATTCAAGCATTGATCAGAACATGCTACTGCTTTGATCTATATCTATTTTCAGCCTCAATTTCGCGTCGAACCAAATGGTCCAAATTGTTACAATTATTAAGTTCAACCCGCCCTTTAAATAATTGAGAAATCTGGATCAATCAATTAAATGGACCAACAAATTGCAATTTTTACACTCACTGCTGCCATTCTATTCTAACGGAACATATTTTTTGGCTTTTGTGGCACGTTATTGCGGTTGCGAGCGTCAAAACATTATGATATAGATTTTGAAGCAATTTTCAGTATGATGGTATTACAGTCAGAGACCTGTTGTCGCTGCATATATACCCTTACACGGTTCTTGGTGGTATTTCTAGCTTGAAATATTTTTAGCGACCGAGCTCGCGTCGTTTGCACTCGCATCCGAGATACTAGTTTATAATAAATTATAACGAATCGTGGAAGTAATAACCAAAACAGCAACAATACAACAAAACAGAGCACTATGTTCATATTCAATCGCGCGTGATAAATTCGCGAAAATCTTGTAGCAATACGACGTACTGTGCATGCTCAATCATGCGTCGAAACATGACAAGTTCCTCGGCAAACTGCTCGGTGATCACGTTCTTAAATAATTGCAAAAGTAGTCGTACAAGATCTGATACGAAAATTTCGGACACACGGTTGTACATGTTGATGTTTTACATTAAACTACACATTTTTGTATCTACACATGTAACATAACATATGGTGGCAGTAATATGTAGTCCTGCTTCTATACTTGATGTATGAATGAATACGCAAGAATGTTAATACGTCACAACGCAACAATAATCAACTATTTACAGTAGCTACCAGAATGACCGTCACCTTTCAAGAA
>JASANE010012759.1:0-35452 GCA_030248225.1 Trileptium ribeirensis
AAGTTAAAATTTCATCCTTATCGTGGTTCCGTTTTCCACTTGGTGTGTATTGTAATGTCAGCAATTTAACATGATAATTCAACATTTCCATGCTTTGTTAATTCAGCCATCTACGTCTGATGGACGCAGTGAGCAACTTCCAAGTCCGGTGTCATCTTGGCGTCCCGATGCCACAGTGTACAACATTTATCTTGGTAGTTATCGCAGCGGTGGCACCTGGGTACGTATCAAGACGATTAGTTTTCTACAGCTACAAGCTCAGATGTTTTAAAGTTGTTACCTGGCTGGTTTCTGTGTGGCCCCATTTTTATGCTGCAGAAAAATAGAAAACCAAATTCAAAAGATATCTGCCGCAGTTGTTGGAACTCTGTGATGCTTTTCAATTGCCTAACTTTGCAAATCAAGTGTATTGTAATGTTTCAAGTTTCGATTTGTGCTCTCTATATCAATTGCTGTAAGAATAGCGCTCAATACCCAAATTATACAATATTTGTATGGACGATGTAGCAAAATTGGATGATATATGTGAACTAAAATTATAGGAAATGAAGTATCTAAACTGGGGTACTGCAGTATATTTCTAAGTGATTTCTTAGGTTGTACATACATTTATAGTACGATAAGCGCAATGCAATTTTTCCAGGAAAGCAAAGTAAAGTAAAAAAATATCTAGTGTGATTGGTTTGGATTGTTATATTATATAAATTCAGTGTTAAGTCTACATAACGGTTAGGTTTTAGCCGGTTTCTGAAAGTATCCATCAAATCCTTGACAAACAGACGAAACAGTCTTCATAACGGTTAGGTTTTAGCATGTTTCTGAAAGTATCAATCGAACACTTGACAAACAGATCAAACAGCGCTGTATTATTGTCAAAACTCTATTGTATGGCCTTCTAAAGGTCGCAGTATGCTTGAAAATTATTATTTGTTCTACGAACCGCATGGTTATACCTACTCGAGACGTTACGGTGGTGTATATGGTTACCATCTTTAATTGATGAACGTTTGAGCAAATTTCAATAAACTACCAGCTGGCCGAGATATCAATCGCTTGGTGATACAAGCGATGTAGCTTAATTTCGAATTCGGAAAATGGTTACATAGATAGATTGTAAACTAGAATGCAACTTGTGACCATGTTGATTGAATTTTGGTTGAGCCGTTTACCGCTATAGAAAGGGGAATTGAGGTTTATACTTTAAGAAACATGAACAATGGACAGAACAGTTACACCGCAACTACAATAATGTGTTTGCATGTAGGAGACGAAACGAAGACTAAAATCAGTTTCAATACAGAATAAGATTTAGTTCGAATCAATTCCGGTATAAAAGTATATAGCTTGCATCAAGCATAGTTAAAATTCATATGATTCGCTGCAGCATGTCAGCCTGACCAAAACAACTATATTTCATTATGCGAATAGTTCTAGAATTATAACATAAATAACACCGGTCGTAAGCACTATTATTGTTGGATGGAGTACAAATAAATTGAGTCAAATAAGCATTAGTGGTGACGTGGATTTATTTACTGTTCTCTAGGATGATTTGCACTATATATTTTGGTTTTATTGGTTCCTGGACTATAACAAATTCGGTTTTCAATACTGTTGATTCTACTAAAATAAATCTAACAAATTTATGATATTATTCTATAAAAATTATGCGATAAACTCTATTATTCGACAAAATTCTGGCATCCAAATGTTCCGTTTATCAGGGATTTATTTCTATAAAAATATGATTGAATACATATTAATGCTGCAGCATTGTAGGTATCTCTAATTTTAGCCTCGTACTCGTTTGGCGCCGTTTATTTCGCGGCAGCTAGGTTTGTCACCTGTTATCCAGCTGCAGTTCGATGACAACGGGCGCGATCAACCTGCCACGCGCATCTCAACGCAAGGTAACCCTCAGCCCGTTTTGGCGCCGGGTTCTGCGGGTTTTGATGACGCGCCTCGATTTCCTACTAATGAAGCACGCGGACGTCGCCTTCATCAAATGCAACAGCAGCTGCCGCCGCCCCCGCCACACGCACCGCTCTGCCCTCACTGCGGAACTGCGTACACAAAGAAGGGCACGTTATTCAAGGGTCAAGTGGGCCGCAATATACATGCTAGCAGGTGCCCGCAAAAGCCACCTGTCTTGCCCACTAGGCGGTCGGAGCGGTTGGCTGAGAAGCGACGAGCCGCCGCTGAACACGCTGCGTGCCATTAGAGGATGGATTTAGGCTGAAGTAAATAAATCTTTTATTATCATAGCTAATTTTGGGCCATTGTTAACGGTGTTTTGGTGAGACAAGTTCAAAGCATTGTTAATAAGACACTGTACTCGCTGTACGATTGTGAACAAGCAATACTATTGAGAATACGATTTATACCTCATCATAGTACATGCCCGATGCACGATAAAAACGCTGAAAATATTTCAAGCACTATGGTTCAGAACAGTAGTTATAATCGGTTTCCCAGTCAAAATTATTCAACAGCTATAACGCCTTTTTAGAAGACTCAAAATATTTTGAAGTATTAGTTTGCCGCATTTCCTAAATGTGTTTAAATGTAAATACATGTAAGTACAATGAAAATGCATATGTAAACTTAAGCCGCACTACTATCCTTTTTTGACACGATATGCAAAAGACTAGGAGAGGCAATTCAATCGTGACAATGTACTATTTTATATTAAAAAATATTCGTTCACAATCGCAGAACGTAGGTTTACAAAACGGATTAGCTTATGGTAGCTTACACAATGCACCTGCGTTGTGTTTTACCACAATTAGGTTTTTGAGCCCCCATTGAGGTAAAATATATTCTGCAAAGAGCAAACATCGCATGTGGTATATATCTTTAAAACAGTAAGCGGGTAAATTTAAATATGTTAGCAAAATATAAATTTCCCACGTTACATTTCAATTGCGTTCGTATTTAGCTAACAACGTCTTTCAAAATGTTTATCAGTCGCTAATTAAATACTTACTACCTGTCATATTATGAGTATTTCTGACTAGGTTGTTATATGATGAAATATATTACTGCTTGGTATTGTGTGAAATACAAAAGGTAAATGTCAGGCTTAAATCCGCTGACAATATCCAGTAATTGGATGAAACGATGTATAGTTTGCCCGTACATGTTTTTCTGGCATAACTCTTGCTACTATATTGTGGCATATAAAATAAATTTGGTTTTGCTGTGAATCAGTCGTGTGAAATTCGTGCTTCTGCTCTAGCAGTCAAATGAGTTGTGACATATTAAACTGCTCTTGTTTTTTGCACAATTTCCATTTATTGAAGCTGTTTAAAGAATTTCTATTTATTGGTGCCATATCCATTCATCGCTTTAAGAATACGGTAGATTCCGTTATGCTGAAGAGACCCCAAGATGAAAAAGATAGATTGCAGAATCTATATGGTAGTTAACGCAGCATGTGCCAGCTAAAGCGGCAGCGGAATAAGCAATCTGCAGCATGTGGTGCCGTTGATAACATGGGGTGACAGAATGTACTAGCATAGCATAGTTATAAAACATAAGATATGCTTCATTTATTCAGTTTGGACCTACGTAAATTTGAAACATTGTAGAAATATTTCACAGGTTACATAAATTTTATCAATTGATAGAGCCACAACACTTGCCGCCGACAGTAACAAAAATACATTTTGTGGCAAAAGAAGTTTTTGTGGTCCATTGCTATTTCAAGGAAATAACTACTTTTGAATTAACAGTGCTTGAAATATTTTCAGCGTTTTTAGCGTGCATCGGGCATGTACTATGATGAGGTATAAATCGTATTCTCAATAGTATTGCTTGTTCACAATCGTACAGCGAGTACAGTGTCTTATTAACAATGCTTTGAACTTGTCTCACCAAAACACCGTTAACAATGGCCCAAAATTAGCTATGATAATAAAAGATTTATTTACTTCAGCCTAAATCCATCCTCTAATGGCACGCAGCGTGTTCAGCGGCGGCTCGTCGCTTCTCGGCCAACCGCTCCGACCGCCTAGTGGGCAAGACAGGTGGCTTTTGCGGGCACCTGCTAGCATGTATATTGCGGCCCACTTGACCCTTGAATAACGTGCCCTTCTTTGTGTACGCAGTTCCGCAGTGAGGGCAGAGCGGTGCGTGTGGCGGGGGCGGCGGCAGCTGCTGTTGCATTTGATGAAGGCGACGTCCGCGTGCTTCATTAGTAGGAAATCGAGGCGCGTCATCAAAACCCGCAGAACCCGGCGCCAAAACGGGCTGAGGGTTACCTTGCGTTGAGATGCGCGTGGCAGGTTGATCGCCGCCCGTTGTCATCGAACTGCAGCTGGATAACAGGTGACAAACCTAGCTGCCGCGAAATAAACGGCGCCAAACGAGTACGAGGCTAAAATTAGAGATACCTACAATGCTGCAGCATTAATATGTATTCAATCATATTTTTATAGAAATAAATCCCTGATAAACGGCACATTTGGATGCCAGAATTTTGTCGAATAATAGAGTTTATCGCATAATTTTTATAGAATAATATCATAAATTTGTTAGATTTATTTTAGTAGAATCAACAGTATTGAAAACCGAATTTGTTATAGTCCAGGAACCAATAAAACCAAAATATATAGTGCAAATCATCCCTAGAGAACAGTAAATAAATCCACGTCACCACTAATGCTTATTTGACTCAATTTATTTGTACTCCATCCAACAATAATAGTGCTTACGACCGGTGTTATTTATGTTATAATTCTAGAACTATTCGCATAATGAAATATAGTTGTTTTGGTCAGGCTGACATGCTGCAGCGAATCATATGAATTTTAACTATGCTTGATGCAAGCTATATACTTTTATACCGGAATTGATTCGAACTAAATCTATTCTGTATTGAAACTGATTTTAGTCTTCGTTTCGTCTCCTACATGCAAACACATTATTGTAGTTGCGGTGTAACTGTTCTGTCCATTGTTCATGTTTCTTAAAGTATAAACCTCAATTCCCCTTTTCTATAGCGGTAAACGGCTCAACCAAAATTCAATCAACATGGTCACAAGTTGCATTCTAGTTTACAATCTATCTATGTACCCATTTTCCGAATGCGAAATTAGGCTACAGCGCTTGTATCACCAAGCGATTGATATCTCGGCCAGCTGGTAGTTTATTGAAATTTGCTCAAACGTTCATCAATTAAAGATGGTAACCATATACACCACCGTAACGTCTCGAGTAGGTATAACCATGCGGTTCGTAGAACAAATAATAATTTTCAAGCATACTGCGACCTTTAGAAGGCCATACAATAGAGTTTTGACAATAATACAGCGCTGTTTGATCTGTTTGTCAAGTGTTCGATTGATACTTTCAGAAACATGCTAAAACCTAACCGTTATGAAGACTGTTTCGTCTGTTTGTCAAGGATTTGATGGATACTTTCAGAAACCGGCTAAAACCTAACCGTTATGTAGACTTAACACTGAATTTATATAATATAACAATCCAAACCAATCACACTAGATATTTTTTTACTTTACTTTGCTTTCCTGGAAAAATTGCATTGCGCTTATCGTACTATAAATGTATGTACAACCTAAGAAATCACTTAGAAATATACTGCAGTACCCCAGTTTAGATACTTCATTTCCTATAATTTTAGTTCACATATATCATCCAATTTTGCTACATCGTCCATACAAATATTGTATAATTTGGGTATTGAGCGCTATTCTTACAGCAATTGATATAGAGAGCACAAATCGAAACTTGAAACATTACAATACACTTGATTTGCAAAGTTAGGCAATTGAAAAGCATCACAGAGTTCCAACAACTGCGGCAGATATCTTTTGAATTTGGTTTTCTATTTTTCTGCAGCATAAAAATGGGGCCACACAGAAACCAGCCAGGTAACAACTTTAAAACATCTGAGCTTGTAGCTGTAGAAAACTAATCGTCTTGATACGTACCCAGGTGCCACCGCTGCGATAACTACCAAGATAAATGTTGTACACTGTGGCATCGGGACGCCAAGATGACACCGGACTTGGAAGTTGCTCACTGCGTCCATCAGACGTAGATGGCTGAATTAACAAAGCATGGAAATGTTGAATTATCATGTTAAATTGCTGACATTACAATACACACCAAGTGGAAAACGGAACCACGATAAGGATGAAATTTTAACTTAAAGAAAGACGAATTTTGGAGCTACTGTAATAAATTTTGAATCCATGTTTCATTCAACTCCACTACACATAAGAGCGATATTTTATCAAGTGGTTAATACCGAAAAGGTACTAGAACAAGGAAAAAGAAATAATTTACAGAACTTACGCAGAATTGATACTATTGACAGTTATGCAATCAGTGAACATGTAATATAAACTACAACGTAAACACTTTGTGTTTTATGATGGAGCTTGATGGTATTCTGTTCGATACTAGAAAATAAAGGAAAATCCCAGAGCATGTGCCTACGCTTTTAGAGATATTCGAGTAGCTTCAACAATACAGTAGAGTATCAAACATTACTTCGGCAAAAACTAGGTTTGATCCTTGTAACTCTAAGAGTGAAAGGTAACTATGTCCGTGGGCTGTGTACTAGCAAAAATTTAGACATATTACGGCATATTTAGACATACAAATTAATATAAACATTAGATATTTTAGCAAAAATTAGTAAATTCATAAGCTTAGCTTGTGTTGGAATGTTATAGTTATTTACAAATTATTTAACGGGTATAATTTAGTTCAGAATGCCTGATCCAGCAAAAATTTTTCGTACATCCGTATTAACGTAAAGCGTAAATATGAATGACGTATTGCAAATTGCGAAGCATGAGCAGGTAGTGTCTCATACCAAAATACTTTACTATCCGTCCGCGGAGATTATAAATCGTTTTACCCGATGAATGAATCATCAGAAATTGTATTATTTAATCATATATCATACATGCCGGCAGGGGGGGTAGGGGGTGACCCCCCTGAGGTCCGGAACCCCCCCCCCCCCGAATGGCCAGAATATGAGCTCCAAAAATTATTTAACGAATTAATGCTTCGAAAAGGGTTTGTATTTTAATACTTTCTCTGCAAAAACTGCACTTATACGCGAAAAATGTGGCTGCGAGGACCAAAAACAAAGGTCCTCACGACTAACCCCCCTAGGAAAATTTGGCCGGCCAGGGGGGTTACCCCCCTGGGGTGGCCTCGACCCCCCCCCCGTGGGGGGCCTCTACCCCCTGGCATGACCGACCGCCGACATGTATGTCATATATTTAGCCTATTTGTGCACTATCATTAAACGTTAAACACTTCGAGCACATCTTCATTTTCAAAATGTGCTCCATAGGTGTAAAGGGTCAGATATTTTATAAATTTTGGCCATCTGGGTATCTTTCGCTAACTATATCTCAAGATAGAATGTTGGCAGCGAAACACGGTCCAAGCAGAATCCTCGCATCGAGATCTACAACATTGTTGTTATGCATATTTGTCAGAGCTGCCGGTTTCTGTTTAACCAAAGTTTAAAAATACCCCAAAAAGTGAAACTTTCAAAATTTTTTATAAAGCAAGAGTTTGATTGTTGGGTGCGAACCATGGGATTTTAGGGTTGTTTAACCTGTTAAATAGCAATTAGCGCTGCGGTATGGTGCCAGGGAAAAATATGGTTAATTTTGGCGCCAAAATAGTCAAATTTCGCCACATTTCCAATATAGATGTATGTAGGTAAATCGAACGTGTCTATATGCTTTCAGTGTTCCTAAACACGATAAAAGGAGATGTATTAGCGTGGTATGCATCGAATAAAGTAAGTCTTAGGGGCACTGCTGCATAAAAATGACTTTTTAAATTATAATTTTTTAAATTTGTGACTTATAAATTTCAAGATTTTTTGTCTTTTTGGTTACTGGAGGAAGAAATAATGAGGTTTTAGGTTTTGATAAAATGACCAAAAGGGCCGTAGCGTTGTAATTGAAATATAGCCGGTGCATATTTTAAGCAAGCTTCGAGACTTGAATTTAGAACGATAAATTGGTCAATAAGCGCAGAGTAGCCGTACTCTCTTCGTTTCACCTCGCTTTGCGGTGTTACTAATTTTGCGGGAATCGGTACTGTAATGAAATTTCTCTGAATAACCTTCGATTTAGATGCATATTCTAAGTATATTTTACTACTACGGACATATTCCGTTTGAAATTAAACTTAAACAATCCAAATTTGTCTATTCGCCACATTTTTATAGCATTTTTCGCTTGGAAAAAATTACCCTACATTTTACTGTTACCGCTGCAAAATTAGAGAAAACGTGGGCAAATACAAGAATAAATTTAATATCTCCCCACTAACTAATCAATTTTAAATTCGGTGTGGTATCGCAGTGCAAAAAGATAGAAGTTTATTTCATTTTTAGCTATCTGACCATTAAGAAAATCGAAATCACGTAAAAATCGCATTGCTTTCCAACAAAATATCGGAAATTCTCAAATAACCATAATTATTATGCGTGAGTAAACTTAAGCTTACCCCACCAATCATCCTATATTGTAATAGCAGACATCGAATCACAAACCGTTGTTACCCAAAATAGGCTGAATTTCATTTGGTTATCCGCAACCAAAACTTGATAAAATAAAATCCATGTGCCAGAAAGTATACCTTCCAAGTGCCAGAAAGTATACCTAGTGCTCAAACAGAATTTCGACGTTTATCATTTTCAGAGATTCGGTTCCATCATCCTAATCATTTAGATTTAGATTATTCAGTGTTCGCGAACAAATATAATGCAAAAATGGCGTCACAACAGAATAAGTTCGAGATTTTCGTGAACAAACCGGTTAAAGTCAAATTCGACAAATTTTCGTGTTCAGAAATTTGGGTTATTATACTTGAATTTTCGTGAACACAAAATAAAATGGCTAGATTTCAACCGCGAGCAGTGTGATTGATTTCAACAGTTTTTCTACAGTTCTACAAATTTCAATTGGCCAAAATGCATTCCGTAACAATTTTTATGCAAAATTACAAAATGAGATGGTTGGCGGGATCACCTTAAGTTTAGTCACGCATTTTGACAGTCAATAATTTTTAATTTGGGTTAGCCTCATGTCACGAACACACGAGGATGTCGCGAACATGTAGCCTGGCGTTCACGAACATAGGTGTCTTTCGTCGAATTTATGTTCGCGAAAGTTGCGTTATTTGGTGAAAAATTTTACCTAAACAAAGTTAATGTACTTTTAATAAGTAGACGTACCAACTATGTGCATATGTTACTCTTTACTGCTACTATGTTTTAAATGTTCTATCCTGTTGTTCTGTGGCGCGCCTTGGACTATGGCATAAATCCTCATGTCTTCGTAGAAGATATGGAAGTTAAAATTCCGTAATGTGCACATGTTTTTAGCTGGTGTAAAATGACATTTACGGTTTCACTAAATTACTGTATCATGGTGTGAGCCCGTACTGGTTGGTTACATTATGTTACTAACTTTGTGAATGCAATAAAATATCTTTTTAATTTGTACTTTGCATTCTTAAATTTTCCGCGGACTTAAAGCAGGAAATATTGCTTAAGAGAATCGTGTTATGTTAACGCAAATAGCGAGAAACTTTTTGTCGAACACACTGCTCTCTGTCAGTAAATTCAAATTTAAAACTAGTTTTATCTGGGCTGTCATATCTGATCGGCTTTAATTTTTCCGTTTTTAAACCAGTCTATTTAAATTGACTTGCTCAGGAAGAGTCAGTTTCAAATAAGCCGATCTCGAACGGGTTTTACTTAAATTGATGCGATATTTACGTTATAAAGGGCTCTAATGTGAAAATTTTGTCCGCCAATAGTCTACAGTATAACATCCAGCGTTATACAGTACATAACTACACTATATAAAAGAGCAGATGGGGTATGACGCACCATCAACATAACTATAGCGTTTAAGCCCATTGTTTAAAATGACGGTGTCATGACATCATACACAAACACATTACATGAACTTAGTAAATAACGCCATGGTTTAGCTAACACCATATAACTTATTACAATTTTATAAATTTATGGCATAGTCTGCACAATACCATTATCGACACAATACCACCTATGCATACTATTTTAAAATGCCATCAATAACACTATGGTGTCCAACACCTCTTGCAATAGGTGATAGAAGAGACACCTACGGTGGCCAACACTTTCACGTGGCGGTCTTTTATAACGTAAACGCCGCATAATTTATGTGCAAAAATTTCTTTTCAAGTCGGGCTTATGGTGCGCTCCAGAATATAGTTATTGCTTTATGTTGCAGTCGAAAATAGTTACTTCACTAAAATAACATTCGCACGACAAACTTAATCTTGTTTTGTTATGCTAAGAATTAACAATTTCACCAAAAGACCAATTTAAAACGGTTAAGGGCCACATAAATTCAGCTCAGGCTCGTTCGGGATTGGTCGGTGTAAAACAAACGCTTTAACAAGTTGGTATAAATCGACTAGTTTTGACGCGGAAAAAGTAAACAGAACGCATTTGACGATTTCAATCAAAACGGTTCTTAATTTTTCCCCGTATTTGTGGACATATCTTGCAGTAGCTCCTGCATATATAATACCATCCGTCGACATGATTTTAAGAATACTACATAAGTTTGAGATTAGCTATTTCGAACTTTCATAACTTCCAAGTTCACAAAAAAGTTTTAAATTATATACAAGATATATGTGGTATTCACTCTAAAATGCGTGCAATTAAGTAACACTTTCTTGGTGCTGCGGCTTACACGGTAAGCAAGTACCGCTCAAAATAGTCGCAGCGTAGCAACATGCACAGTTGCTATAAATTCGTACAAAAACACAGTAATAATACCACGCCTATCGAGTTAGCGTATTACTACCGCACGTCTTCGTGATATCATCGTTTTTGACAAGAAAAATAAAACGACACAGCGTAGTGTAAACAAATAGACAATATGTTATGCAAACCATCACACAAGTTGCGCACCATGTGGAAGGTTCGCCTAGGTACAACCTGCGTGATACAGTCAGCGTACAGAACACCATAATCTTTTTGTCTGATGTACAGGACGCCCCCAACTTTTCTGTGTGGTTAAGAATACGTTGATATACTGTTACAATTTGGAAGATCCTTGCGAGCCGTTTAAACAGAAGTAATACCGGGGTGTTACCTAGCTGCACGCATCTTAGTATGAACGTTATATAAATATTAGCTCTACATAGACATATATATTAACATATTAACCCGCTCTTATTTGAATAATACTTGCACATTGTCATATGACAACTAACCGCCAAGTTCCCCAATTTTAAAAGATTATATCGATAAAAATCAAATATCATTAGAGATTAAATTGTTCGTGGTTTTGTATGATTTGGCGGGCCATTTGGAAAATTACATTATTGAAATATGATAATTTCAGGTTTAATATAAATTTAAGGTTTAGCTTACTAAATTTTGACAGATGTTGAACAATCTGTCGTAGCTGTCCGGTTCAGACCTGTTTGACGGTGGCTAAAAGTAAACAAACATAATCTTGTTAAGTAGCGACTTGAATCATTCTCATCGAAAACGTTTTGTTGTGTAGTTTGATGGAATATTTCGCGCAAAATTTGGGCAGTTTTGTCCTTAGCAGCCTTTCGCAAAAAAATTCAATAGAATGGCTAGATATATTATAGTGTCTTTCAATGAATGCTAAGAGACTTTTGTCTTTAAAGATGCTTTATTTGGGATTAAAATTTGCAACAAATAACTATAAAAAAATTTGTCTTTTACAGATAGCCAAAAAGACAGGGTTCTTTACCAACAGGTCCCAAAAGACTGAAATCTTTTACATATAGCCATTGAAGATTTCCGTCTCAATAGCTTTACTGCTATAAACTTTTATCCTTGGAAGCCAGTTGCAAAATTCGGAAATATCTGTAACAGACATCCATTAGAACTACTTTCTGATTACAAATACCTAATTTCTGGTTGAAAGAAATTTTAATATGTTATAGCTAACTGCAAACTACAAAAGTTTCTAACGATAGTTCGGCTTTCAATGTTATAATGCACGCAATGTTTGGAGTCTATGTATTCCTTACACTGTCAGATACAGTTTCTACAACAAGGGATTCAGACACTCCTTGCTTTAAAATTTTTCTCAAAGCTAGACAGTTATTGCCAAGTTTCCACTGTGTCTCGGACACCGTGCCTTCGTTGTAGTTTTATGGACAGTGTGCGGCATAATCTTGTCAAGGTACACATGGTCTAGATGCAAATATCGAGATTTTAAAATACCAAACATAACAATTAACCAATACTACACTACATTGGCTACAGACGGCGTCACTATTAGTTCCCGCGATACCGGAAACTAAGGGTATTTACGACCCATAAACAAATTTGTTGTAGTTGAGGAGGTGTCGCATACCTCAGGAATTGACTTATGGCATGGGTATTACCCTGACAATCTATACGGTAGGATCGCGATTGAACGGGGAACAAAAGTTACAAACACTAGGGACATTTACAACATGATCGCCCCATGAGCCACTGTAGACAAAACTCTATAGCGGCTATCTATTTTATCTATTACAGATAGTCGTGTGAGAGTCTTGTTGCATTAGGCTATGCATAAACATGTTTGCTGATGGAAAACCTAGCAAACATAGCCCTGTAGCGCAGCTTTTGTATAAAGTCAGAAATTGTCCCAAAATTTTAGGATGCCCATACCTATCAGTTTTGAGGAGGCGGTTGGTTGAAGTTTTAAACTTTTAGATTTTAAATATTGCGGCCTATATACCGTTAAAGCAGGGTTGGGATGAAGTTGTTAAAAATTTCAAAATGTTTGTGTAACATGCATTATTAACAATAATGGGTGGTAAAATGAAGAGTAGTAACATAATATATAACTTAACACACCTCTAGTGAATGGGTGTGACAGAAATGTTGACTTTATTGCAGCTTTAATGTCAATTTCGACCGACGATAATGATACGCATGACATTTATAGAGATTAGTGTGTTTTCCTAAGACAAATATGTTATATTTTATGCTCATTTTATGCAAATTTGACCTGAATCTTAGCTAATAGGTATGTAGGCAAAGTTGTACGGCAAAACCATTTCCCTTAAAAAGTTTTGTTTCTATGAAGATGGGTAACAGTAGTATAAGATCCAAATTCCGATCGCCGGTCGAATATTGAAATAAGGAGCAATAAACTTAAATTATAACCTCTGATCCAAGCCTAAGTTGAATACTATGTAGTTTAGTAGAAATGTACTTCTTAACTCGTAATGCGTAAGTAAACTTAAGGTGATCCCGCCAACTATTCGATTTTGTCATTACCGATATCGAAGCGCAAACCCTTGTAATTGAAAAAGGCTTAATTTCGTTCGGTTTTTCGCTAAACAAAAAATTGGCTAAATTAAATTCAAGTGCCAGAAATTAGTCCTTGTGTTCGAACAGAATTTCGGCGATTTTAAATTTCAGAAATTTTGTTCCCTGATGCATTATCATTTAAATTTGGATTATTCAGTATCCGCGAAGAAATTTAATGCAAAAGTGACATCACAATAAAATCGACAAATTCTCGTACTTAAAAATTTTGGTACTTTTACATGAATTTTTGCGAACACAAAATTGTTACATTTCAGCCGCAAGCACTGTGTTCGCGAACAGTTTTAGGCCGAATTTAAATTGACCAAAAAGCGTACCGTAACAAATTTTATGCAAAAATACAAAATAGGATGGTTGGCGGGGTCACCTTAAGTTTACTCGCGCATAATGTTTGCGATTCCATAAGCACGCATTGCGTTTTGGAGGACAAAAATTCACTGCATCGTACGTCGCAGCGGTTCTTACATATATACTCATAGGGTAGGAGTTCCCCTTGAGGCGCCAGCCTCGTATCCCTCGGCACAAAATTCTGACACCCCTGGCAGGTGCCAGGCTCCCCTCCTGCTCGCCGATCGGCTGACCGTCCCTTCTTCAAACAGTAACCTCTGTCGAACCCGACTAAGCCCTTTGGAACTGGTAATAAAAAACAGTGAATAAATACATACATAAACCGCCGATATCCTTGGCGGGTGGTTCGATGCTCCACCTCTTCCTCCCCACCGACCGCCTGACCCTCCTCCAAGCCACAAGTACCGCCTGAGACGTTGGAGCATGAGCGTGTTTGATTGGTCTCGCATCGCAGGTGTGTCATATTTTTTAGAACTTGAGTGATCGACCACGTGCGAAGCTGACATTTAATGCGGGAACCACTGCAAGATGTACCCTCTAAGATGGCTGTAATTAGAGGTCGTTTTAATTTGGGATGCCAAATCCGATCGATTTGTGTTTTCCGGATTTAAAACGAGTCAATTATTATTTATATAGGATTGCTCAAGAAGACGTTGTTTTAAATTTGTCATTCCCGAGCGAGTTTTGCTCAAATTCATCTGCACTCAATATTGTCGTCTCAAATAAAGCTTATAGTGCGTTGCAGAGCATTGTTACTACTCAACATTTCATTAGCCAAGTGAGTGAAATTTGTACTACAAGTATTATAATTTTTTACCAAGTTGCGAATGAAATGTTCAGCAGTAACGATATTCCCCAACCCACCATCAGCCCGAGTTGAACCATTCCTCCGAGAGCAAGTCGATATCAATCGACTGATGTTAAGCCGGTAAACCCCGTAAAATTTCAATGTGTTTGACACCTCAAAACCAAAATGGCTTTTAGTTCTGAAAATTTAGTGGTTACATGTTCCTGTAGTTCCTGCATTTTTATGTAGCAGGTTAGTTCCTTTTTCATTAGAGTATAGAAAAATGGGCAATATTAAATATTAATAATAAAAATGTATTTCTGCAATACGCATTTAACAGAAACTTACAAAATTAAATAACGGTCTGACGGTGAAAGAAATGCAGAAAAATTAAGTGATGGACAATATAATGGCTGCTACAAAAACATTAATAGTAGGTATGCCACACTGATTAAACTAAAAAAGCTAACACGATATATAATCATCCTAAATTCTACGCGAAACAACATTGTAAATTAATTCAACGACAATCTATTCAAGTGAGAAGAAACTTGAATCGCTAGACCGATTTGGGTACAATTTGATAATTCAAATATGGCGTTATGAGGAAATATATAAATCAATATCATCACGGTTCCGACTTCCTGTGTGGAATAACCGGTAACAATCGTTAGCCCAGGTCACATTTCGGACCGAACGTTATATCGTTACAACAAAAGAACAGCCTAGACCGTGTGGAATAGGCGGTGAAACGGCAGTCCTCCCCTCTCCACACCCGATATAGGTTTAGTACACGGGTGATATAGAAACCTTAGCTTAAGCTAAGACCAAGGCTTAGGCTTAGTATATCCAGAACGGCATAGTATGCATTTCACTTTCGTCCCAAAAGCTTACATTGGCCACACTTATTATGTTTAAAATTCGCAACATATATACTAATTCATTGGGATCAAAATTTAAAAATTCAAAGGCCAAAAGTGGCCAAATAAAGCTTAGACGTAGTGATGCAAGTAAAGTGTGCACGTCTGCGGGCGTTCGGGAGACTACAGACGCTCATCGTGTTATTCTAACGTAGTATAAAAACTTCATACAAGAATCTTAGCTTACGCTAAATCTCAGACTTAGGCTTAGTATGTCGAGGGCGGTGCAATCTGTATATAACTTGCCCAAAAGCCAACGACTTTGGTAGTTAAATAAGTTCTCTGTACCTTTAACTTATGTCTCATAATATGTCTTGATTCTTTACTGTTTCGTGTCGTAGGTTTCCGCGTGATATTTAAGCTGTCCGTACCTTTAACTTATGTCTCATGATATTATAGTCTTGTTTCTTTATTGTTTCGTGTAGTAGGTTTCCGCGTGATATTGTCATACATTTAAGTTCTGGGGCCAAACTAACGCTTAGCCTTTGGCCTCACCTTTTACTAAACTCTGAAGCTTTAATAATTTGTTTTAGTTAAAACACAAAATCGACTTTCGAATAGCCGTGAAGCTATTTCTTGCCCGACATTATTTCAGTAATTTAGGGTAACAGTTCTTGACTGTCCTTTACGTTGGGCTCTTTTTCAGGCCCCAAAATTGCAGCATGGTAGCTATTGACTGTATTCCAATTTTATTGATTTCAAAATTCCTAACCATAAAAACTAACAGCTGTCGATAAACCAACGGTCTCATAGAAGCAACTATTTTCAAAATAAAACAGCTATAACACCTAAAGCAGCGTAAATCATTTTAAATAATGTAATATATGCACTATAATATCAGCATTAGACATAATTTTTTACAATGTGATGATAATAACAATTCATATGAGATAATTACAAATACCGAAATTAAAAACGCATTGTGACTACCGGCGCTTAGACATAAAACCTAGCGACAGATTGTAAAAGTCATTTAATGCGAACGTTCACCTGAAATTTTATTTGCAAATCATTATTCTGTGATCAAAACACTGACGCCCCGAAACAAAGCTTTCCACATTTTAGATCAGATCAATTTCGAAATTAGAAACCGTTGAATCAGCTTACCGTTAAGTCCACAGGTCTTCGACGTTTCGGCTCCGAACACCCAGCTTCGGCTTCGTCGTGCGAGCTACTGTCGCTTATCTGAAGAGCAGACAATGTTATTATGTAATTTCGATCACTTATTCGAAGTTTTCAAATGCATGAATCTTATCCTGATATATATTTGTAAATATACAAACTACTATAAATACATTTGTTCATGATTATTTTTTTTATATTTTAAGTACAAATTTATATTATTCTATTGTTTATATTTTATTCATGTACAGTGTATCGCTTGTACTTTTTGACTAGTTATGATATTAAAATCCGCGTCACTAACATTTGGTCGGTTCAAAATAACGCTCCTGAGAACATAAAAAGTTCAGTTGTTTTTTTTAATTTTATGGAGGTAACCTTATTACAGGGCAGTATTATTTAAGATCATAGAATTATTTTGTAAGATTTTCACTAAGTCGCTGTCTAGACATGCCATTTAAATGAAATGAACAACGCCTGCTTTAATTTATTTCTAAGCAGTACCTCTTCGAGGAAGGAACCTTAATATCTTGCAACAAAAATTTTGAAATAATGTCACTCCTTTCAAGAAATATTAAATCAATTACTTTATGACGTTCATGAAATAGAGCGTTGCTGCCGAACGCCAAGGAACGAACGAATAAATAGCGCAGTAGTTTTAAAAATACCACGCATGGATACAAACATTTAATCGAGGTGGCACATGTAGCTTCATTCGTGGTGCGCTTTTCGACGTTGTTAAGTATCATCTAAACAACTACCTGCCGTGGTTCTTTGGTGCACCCACTTCGGTATCACACAATCGATGATTTGGATTCATGTATTAAGAGCTACGACATAGTTAAATCAATGACGGCATATATACAAATTAAATGGTCAAGCTGGTTGTATAGTGCGTTAAAAACCACGCTTAATATCATTAATATCCGCCAAATGTTACGATAAACAAGCAACATATGTGGATTAACTGATATAACTGAATACGATTCTAAACGAAACTTCACTCCACCCATGCAACAAATACATTATAATTAAACAATTCATTGGCTAAGCCATATATTGCTCGAATGTTAATCTTAAATAGATTTTAAACGTAGATATCGGAAGCGCATTTTTTACAGTCTAGTTCACAGTTGTGATGTAGATTGGACAGCAGTGCGACTACTAATGGGAAAGCATTATCGATAGCGCAGCATGAACAGCGGAAAAATAAATGAATTTGATATATTTAAAGACTTCGTGAGGATAATTTCTATAACGATAGGATGTGCGCACCCAGATTTTGAAAATGACTGCTAAAATTCATTCTACGCTTGATTTTATTGCACCATTCATTTTGGTAGAATCGAGTCTATTAAAATAAAACGATGTAAAATCAAATCAAGCTAATTTAAATCGAATATTCTGAAATATATTATTAAACAGAAGAATTCTATAACCTTTACATGTGAGGAATAAAATAAGCACAGAATTGATTTTACATCGTTTTAAGTTATATAAGTTTAAAACAACAAATTGTACTCTATTTTATTTAAAGTGGTGCTGTATCTATTCGAACTCACATTGGCAGAGATTGATTCAAAAACAGAATTTATTCTAGCATATATTTTTACCATCTCTTTGCACACACTTTATAATAATGCCTGCATAGTACATAGTGTCGTTGTTTTAAATCGGACTCGACACTTAATCTTTTTACTAATGCAAACTAGAGTAATAACTGGTAGTCACCGGATACAATCAATGGTTCCGACATTTATAACTTCTCAAACTTATTGATCTATACACAGGTTGAAATATAACAAACGTGTTACCGCAGAAGATGGTAGTAGCTTAGTTTTTAAATCACAAACAATCATCAACGTAGCACATATCACAGCTTGTATGTAAATTTTGCGTCTAATGAGAATATGTAATTCAGGGATTAAGTTAAGTTAGGGAAAACTATACCACATAACGTGAATATTATGCATTGAACAAAATATCTATACTTACATCGAGGCAGAGGCTGTAATACTGCTGGAGCTGTCGTTTATTCCGTCGGCGCGGTGGCGAAGCTTCATTTCGCGCTCCGACTTGTGCACTGCACGATGGCATATCTTGTTGCTGCTGCTGTTGTTGTTGTTCGACCTGTTAATAGCAGAAACTACTATAACAAATCATTTACGATATTCGTGGGTGTCATAAAACAATTCTCTAGATATTTGGGTTCCCAAATTCCATAACCGACTATTAAATCTTTAAACAAATAATATGTGCGATAAAGGTATTACATCAAAATTGCAATACAGTAGGCAAAGCTGGAGGTTGTACGATATCGATTGCAATTTTTGCGAAAACATGGCCGTTTCCGTTAGTTTGTATAATGCAAGAGTAAACTTAAGATGTAACCCCAACCATCCTCTTTTGACACCATATACAAAACAATGTTAGCGAACAAAACTTGGATTTCAATAGCCGTATCCAATTTCGACATTTGTTCCATAACGCCATTAGCGAATATAATTCACCCCCTGTACTTTAACACCAATGTGTTCGCGAACATAATTTTGGAGTACGAAACGGACTAATTTCTGTTCTTTAACGCAAAAATGAAATTTGTGTTCAGGGAACAACTAAACCGCAATCGTTTTTGTCAAAAGAGGATGGTGAGGGGTGTGGCTTCAGTTTACTAATGCTTAACATAGTGATGGCGAATTGATCGGAAACATTGCATATAATACGATACGTTGCCAACCAATGAATTGTAATAAATTATACAATAATTTTAATAGTATGATTTTATATAAAGGATTCAAAAATTTTCAAACTTTACTGAAATGTTTGGTTAATCTACAATAGTTTTATTACAATCTAGTTAGATTTGCATTTTTTTGTATCAACGTTGTGTATTTTGTAAAGTCCAACCTGTTTTCTCAAATGTCCAACCTTTTTCTACAAATGCTTAGTTACAGTGAGATAAACTTAAGGTTACCACACCTACCACCATATTTCGCAGCTTCGAATAGAAATGTTTACAGCATGGTTTTTGATGCATCAGAATAAGGCCCAAAACTATTCGTACACACACTGGTCTCCTGTTGTCCAACTGAAATCAAGCCATTTTGTCACTTGGTCATTTTGCTAATTTTCGGTTAGTGGGAAACCGGAACAAATTCCATGTACATTCCGTAGCAAACGTTTTCATTTGATATCGGTTAGTACAAAATAGCATTGCTGTTGGGCTCACCTTAAGTTTACTTACGCATAATAGATTTACTAAAATTTCGTAGCATAAATTGTAATTTTTAATTAAAGTAAAACACAATTTATAAGCTGTGATATTCACAAAATCTAACCTGGTTTGTCAACAAGGTTCTCTTTCAATACAAATCTGGCTACAGTTATAAGTATACAAATTTTATCATCATATTTTCCTCATCAATACATTCTCCATGACAGTTTTAGTACAGGAAATTAATAGTAGACGTTGTTATATAATCAGCAGGGAGTAACCTGGTTTATGATTCTTGTCACTAGTTCCAGTATCGAAATCGAAATTCTGGTTTCAAGAGTTTTTGAAATATGCGTGACGCAATTTGTAATATAAAGCTTTACATTTACTTATCTGGGTTGGCTACCAAAGGAAACCAAAACTGCAACGCTAGACTTCGCACTATTTGTATAAAACAATAAAATATTTTCATTTTTGTGTTTGGTCGGGTACTTTGATAATTAAATTTTGATTAGCACTTTAAAATTTCCTGTTAGCCATTTCTCATTCTCTACTAAGCAGTTTAAGCATACAATTACAGAAGGTGTGCTCGATACATTAAGAACGGATATTTGTGCGGCTTAATTAGCAATAGTGATAAAGAGTAGTGATGCAAGGCACCTGTTTATACACATGCTAACCTTATGAAACACATTAACGAAAAATTGAAACTAGTTACATTAAAGTTCATGCTGGCAGCAAAACTCTCCTTTATTAATATCAAGCAAACTATAGCTTCTAATTTTGGAAATCAGTTGACATATCATGTTAGCTATGTGCTTAGCTAAATTCAAAGAAACGTACTGGTGCTGGAGCAGCGTTTGAACTGCTGTCGGACGCTGGGTGATATGATTCTTGTCCCGACATCTGAAGGACAAATAATAACTATTCAAATTACGGTTATATATGGTCACAAATAGGTTACTAAATAACATAGTAATTTTACTCACAAAGGCAAGTAATATATATCGCTCTACACAGCTTTGAGCATATAAAATATAGTTCAGTTCCTAAGAAGTTTATTGAAATTTGTACCGTAATAGCGAGCATTCAAAATCAGTCAAAACTTAATGATATGCAAAATACAGCTACAATAAATTTCTGTAGCCCGAAGCAGCAACTCGGAACCACAAGTAAACATACATATTCCATTTCGTGGATTTATACTCAGATATCCATCTCTCTGTATTATTAATTCGATATAACTTTAATGGGTCTTTATACATCAACATGACGCTCTGTGTGCATGATCATACAGTTGCTGAGTGTGCCATGCAGTTTTTTTCGCCTGTGCCTCATTAGATACAGCATGGTATTTTATTTAGGTAGTGCGGATATTATGCTTCTGATCAAAATATTATTATGAGGAGTCGATGCATAAATGTGTACTTTTTCAACTACAGAATTCTAATAACTTCAAAGGGGATATACTCGAAACAATGTTCTCTAAAACGAGAAACGTTCGGCACGTTTTGAACATAAGTCCAATATTTGAACCGTGGCCTTGCATTATTTTTACTTCGCGGTAACTCAGCAGTCACTTGAACAAGCACATTGAATTATTGAATAAGTCGTCTTACTAGTGACTGCATGTGCATCAAATTTGGTAAACTTATTCAAAATTTAAGCGATTTATAAAAAATATACTGTTTTAACTAAAATATACCATTTTTGTTTTGAACACATTTTGTATTAATCCATTTTAGCGGATGTCTATGGAGTTTTACGATACCGTTCGTGTGCTCATACTATGTTCTGGAACAACGTTCACAAAACCCTGATTGGAATAATGGATTGGAAGCTTCAAGCCATGGCAAACATTTTTAAACAACTATTCCTGCTAAAATTTATCGGCGAGTTTGAAGTAAATGTGTAAAAGTATTTAATTTAACACAAAATTGTAATAATGACGAGACACATAATTCTAACCAAATTATAGAGCTAAATAGATAAACATCTGGGCAACCACTTATAACACTTATTACTAAACATTTGGTTACGGTCACTGTATGAGTAGATTGAGATTGAAAAATCGGCGGATATTTTGCTGAATTTCGCCACCAAAGCTTGACTCAATTTCCGCGAGATGTACGACGCACGTGATCGTCGACGTTTCTTGTTTTAGTATTATCACACATAAATCTATTATCGAGAGGAAATTTGACAGACATCGTAATCTTCCAAATTTTATGATTAAATGTATAATTCCAACCAAAAAGAACCAATATATTTTAAGTGAACTTTATTGAATTGTTCCGCAATTATTTAATTTTATGCAACGCTCACGTATTGAGTCAACAACCACGTGGTCGTTTTGTCCCTGTATGGGCACGGACATACCAGGGTGTATGGTACTCGGCAGGACAATAAAGGACGATGTAGCCGATACCATATGCTATATATTATGCTTTTAATACGTTATACCTTTAAATCATTTTAAAAGGAGGCACAACTGATGTAGTGAAATGTCAAATTACATATTGACTGTCCTGGTATCCCGTATGCCATATATGCTGAGGTCTAATGTGGCGCTCACGTTATAATGTCCCCGCTATTTGTACTTTTGTCCCTTATAGACGCGACCCTACCGTATAGACGGTGATGGTGACATTCATACTGTAACTTAATTACAGTGGGTCTACGACATACCTCTAGTTATTACATTTTATATTTACAGTGTCGGGTGAACCATTAGCTACAATTTGGCGCGAAATATCTATAACGGACACCGGCCGCAGCTAATGCTGTATATTAGTCAATTGTGGTGTGTAGCCTTGTTTAAATTTTCGATATTTGTATCTAAGCCATATTAACGTTAAAGAAATAATGCACACACTATCAATAAAACTGCAAGAAGACACGGTAAGCTTAACACTGTCTAGATATGAAAATACCACTACCTAGCTGGCTTTGAAAAATTTATAAAAAACATGAGGGTGTCTAAGACACCCTGTTGTCGACAGTGTGAATGACACGTGTGCTGTACATAGGCTCCAATGGGGCGGTCACGTTATAATGTCCCCAACGTTTGGAACCTATGTACACCAAAGAGTATCAGGCACACTGTTGACAACAGGGTGTCTTGACATCCTCATGTTTTTAATATTTTTTCAAAGGTAGCTAGTTACGCGTATTACCACATCTCGACAGTGTCAGGCACACCGTGTCTTCTGGCAGTTTTATAGCCAGTGTTCGCAATTATTTGAGCAATGTTCATATGGGCTAGATACAAATATCGTAAATTTAGAAAAAAAACTACACAGGACAGTTGAGTAATATAACCGCGTTCGCTACAGACGGTGTCCGTTATAGTAAATTCGCGCCAAATTGGTAGCTAAGGGTGTGTACGACACTGTCTAAAAAAATGTAGTAGCTAGGGGTGTGCGGTACACTCTCGGCAATTGATTTATAGTATCGGTGTCACCCGGAGTGTCTATACGGTTGCGTCGCGACTATAGTGGGACGAAAGTTCCAAACAGCGGGGACGTTATAAGGTGAACGCCGCACAAGCGTTCGAGACATTATAACGTGAACGCCTCATAAGGGTGGGTAGTAGTAGTTGGCGGGGAGGTCACACCAGGGGTCGTAGGGTCCGTCGGGAGGGGGACGCACAGGTAGCCGGGGTGTGCTAAAACGTTAACGACCTGCCCCGGTTGACGACCATTCTTGCCCCTATATTTATAAATTTTTGCTAAAATTTTCCGCGCGCCTTCGGAACGCAGGTAGGGTGGTATCATCGACGGAGGTTGCTAGACCATTCTCTAGGGAGAGGGTTTTAGGCCTCATGGCGGTAGAGCCTCCCGAAATCCTGCTTCGATACGTATGCCGTATACCCTATCATAAACAGTGCCGCGTGAGGTGTCTGCTTAAATCTTCAGCTACATGGCATGTTTACAACGTGAAAGCAGCAAACAAAATCTTTGCTTGTGCCACCATACATAAATATTTAAAACATAGTTTTGGTGTAATATACACCATATCGTTCATGTATTCTGTCCGTGGACAAAACTTCCACATGGCAAAAACTTTTAACGTCCATGTTACGTTAATTTGTTAATGGTAAGTAATATAACAGTTTGTAGATGAGTCGCTAAAATCATTTTGTCATATCCTAAGAATACTGATTTATGCCCAATAAACCTGAGATCAAAAACATAGTACGCTACGCAGGACGTGCAGTTGGTGAAATAAACTGTTTGGAAAGTTCTGTGGTGTACTCACATTGCTTTTTCGGTGAAAAACGTATCTTTTACAACAGTAACTGAAAAACGTATAAACTCGCTGTGAAATGAATAATACGTCACTCTATGTCAAGGTGTCGGTCCGAACAATTGGTTTTCACAAAATAGTTTTAATTTACTTGTAATCGCTTTACTATCCGCTATAGTGTACACACGAATATATATTTATACTACTTATGTTCAACGCGTGCATCAATAATACACGTAAAATGTAGGTGGGATTTATAAATATACATTCGTCACTTTATTCACAATAAAGCTTCAACCTTTGCGAGACTAATATAGCATATGCCGACAAAAATGTTTGAATTTGAAAATCGTAACGATTTCGCGTGTCAAACGAAATCGGTTTCGAGTTTTTAGGAATTTAAGAAGAGTAGAGTCTTGATCATATTTAACCTGATTGGATTTGACCCAGATAAAATTTTACGTTACAAATCCTACTTCAAACCAGTTTTCAGTTGTAGTTAATAAGAGTTAAGTTTTGTATTTCAAAACTCAAAGAGATCTGTACGCAAAAAACTATCATGACGTGTTTCTCAAGCTGAAAACAAAATGATTTAGTCCAATTTCGCTTCAGTTTTTTGAACAAAATTCTCACTACGACCTTTATTGTCCTGAAAATATTGGTGGTTTTTACATGTAAATAGTTTTCGATTCCACTGGATTTGATTGGGGATAGAATTTATTCGATTGCAAGCCAGCCGAATTAATGCAAGTTTCAATTTCAACCATGTCTCTGCGTATATTTCTTGATGTAGTTCGCATTTCAATAAGTTTGGAAAACACACTGATTATCTTACCTTTTGTATGGATTTTCTTTGGCGTTATTTGCTACCAAACTAAATAACTTAATATTAATATTATGGCTTTGATAATCTAAATATATATAGTCTAATGCAATGATATTAATTGTAGCAACCTAAAATTAAACATATGTATAAAGCGTATAAATGCTGGACAGGGTATTGAAAGCCGCTGAAACCCAAACAAAATTGTGAATTACAAAATGTCTAAATTCTTTGACATGCAGAAATTTGCAAATTGTTGTTAGCTGAAATATTATAAAAAAATTGAGGAATTTGGCGCCCATTTAAGACTTCTGTTTCATTTTGAAGCAGAATTGTCTATTTGAATCGAATTTTATGGTTGATCTGATACCCTTAGATCAATAAAAAAGCATCTGTTACATTCTGTCGGGATTAGATGGGTTTAACGTTAAATCCACCGCCCCGTTTGACCATGTGTCGTTCACTCAATCAACCGTTAGAAAGTCTATATGCAACTCTAATTCACCAATCTATATATTTAAGCTATTTTATCGATAAAGATAGACCTTTCTGCATTAGTATATTATCAGGACTGCGATTTCTAGCTCGGAATGAGCGTTCTTTGCTATTCGTATAACATAAGCTGTTTGAACCTATAACTACATGTATAAACTGTACGTATATCCAGAACGTTCTTTAAAAATTGCAAACGTTTGTATTGTCTAAATCTTTGATCTCTGCGAAGCTCTTAAATACAGGTCCTATACACAACCTCTAAATATTCGAGTACAACCTAAACATCAAAGATCCAAGTTTCGAGTTACCTAAAGGATAAATCCACAAGTTTTGTCAACATATCGGTATTTTCACGCTAACTCATTTTAACATGCACCTTATTCAAAACTGGAATTTAAATCTTTTCATACCCGAATTAACATGTGTATTGTGCAATGCCGACAAAGTCAAGCCGTCGCCTAGGATGGAACCCGGGTCGTTCGGGTGAAAGTTGTAATGCAAAACACTAAGCTATCTGGAACCTGTTACTCGGTTCTTTAAGGAAAGATCAAGTCTCTGTAGTAATGGCAGCACGATATAGGCAAACCTACCAATTAAAACTCAGTGTGTCCCGTGATCACACGTAACTTGCTGCTGTTACTTTGGCCCATGTCACCTTTAGGTGACAGACGTTATAACGTTTGAAAATAGAACCGCTTAGGCTTAGGATTAGCATAGGACTTATATAGAGACCTATGCATAGACTAAAGACTAAGATTTAGGATTAGTATATTGAGGATGGCACAGCATACATTTCATATATCCTGTGGATAAAGCTACTAGGAGCTAAACTAAACGGCAGCGTGGTATGAGCGAATGTTCACAGTGTAGTGTTCACAGTGTAGTTAATACACATTGTTAAAATTTGAGCCTAATCTCCACTGCCATTCCTAGGCTATTGATTGTAGTTAAAATTTTAAGTAGACCAGTTATATATTCGGCGAATGTAATAAGGATCGCACGAGTAAATTCATGTACTGCTTTGAAAAGATTGTAGAAAGTGAACTTTCGTTAACACCATAAATTACCGCGGGATTACCAGGTCCTTTTAGGAAGAAATGGTCGGCCTTCGGCCGATTGAGGAGGTCAGGCGGCCTGCGGGCCGACGGTCGGCCTCCGGAGTACGCCGAATTGTGCGCCTGTGGGTTTGGAGTCTAGGGCACAGCCGGCGGGAGATCCGGCGCTCTAGGCGGAAACTCTACGTATAGCTAAGAAACTGATTTGTCGTAACCATTGCAGTTTGCCAGACTTTTCTGAAATGCTTGAAATTACTGGATGAATCGCTGCCTTCTAGATTTACTGCTATGGGGTTATCGCAAAATAATGGCTTCTAAGTTGGCAAGTTTTCAACAAAAAGGTGTGCTTAATTCTATTAAATGATAAGTTTTGGAAAAATAAGTTCTAGTTTTAGATATATCTAGGACCGAAGATTTAGGCGACGTGAATATAAAACATATAAAATTACTCAAACCCACATAACTGACATGAACTTCCAAATTTCCGCGAGAAAATTCACACGTACGGCAGTTACGCTCCAGCCTCCGTTATTAATAGTTGATTGGTGCGGGGTGCCTTGGGGCACAAGTTTATGGCAGTTTTGGCTACTCCACGGTGTATTTCTTGAAACACGTAAAAGCGAAAATATGCACACAGTGTGATAAAATTGTAATATGCATACTCCGTCAAATTGACCGACTCCGAAGAGCAGATCAAAGGATATCGACGCATTGCAGAAAACGTTTGAGTCACAGAAGCGGAATTATCAATGCAGAGACTTATGACTATCAACAGATTGTCTATTGATAACAGAACTCTACTTTGAAATCAAAACAAAACATTATTCTTCACGCAGTTATAAACACAATGTCTATGAAGTTACATACAACGCGCTGGACGCGATAGCATCAGTATTGTTTTCAAGTTTAACAAATTTACCAATTTTGATAAAGCCTTCAAAAAAGAGTGATCTGTAGTCTACTTTAAAAATCAAGAACCAGTTGATTCTCGCATACTCAAAAGTCACCGTTTACACGAAAAACAAGAACTCGAATACTACAAAGAGTAAATTATTTTGTGATCGGAAAAAGCATATATTTTTATATAAAGAAATGTGAGTTCTAGAGCTTTAGACGCTCAGAAATCTTTCGCAGCACCTTCTTAACTTCTCAAAAACATTGGGATGTGAAATTGGGATGTGAAATTGTAGTAACGATGAGCTCATTACAAAATTGACGAAATATTGTTTGAGCTGGAAAAAATTAAAGTGAATTATGAACATTTTTGGTTGTCATCCTGCCCCCTCTACCGAACCCAAGAGCTGCAAATCTCGCCCGCCCTTGTTGCCAAAATCATGATCCCCAAGCTTTGGGTCAGTGGAATAAAGTTATAATCTCAGAAAATATAGATCTGAAGCGCAAGTATTTTAAGAAAATAGATTTGAGAATATTGGAGAACGTATGTAGCGACAGAGATCTTCCAGATCTCTAAAGAACAAACATTTGCATTGCCGAAGAGACCTCTTCGATTTGACCTGATTTTGGAAACGCTTAAAGTATGTTCCTCTTATGTTGTTTAAATTTTGATGGCGTTTTCAGTGGAACTTACGATGCCCAATATGGGAGTATCCACAAAAATTTCAATGCTTCGATCACTAGATTACATTTGAATGTTTGGGGCTAGCCTCGTCTTTCATATGTGAGGTGGACAAAGTAAACTTCAAACATTTGCAATACCATACCAACTGCAGATTTTTGATTGGTTTTGGCTGGAATTTTGAAGACGAATATAATGAAAAATGCAAAATAAAAATTAATATAAGACTTGAAGCCTTTAGGCTTTGCAGGCCCCAGTTTATTAGCCTTCTCAGTCCCCATAAAATCAACGTTATAATTTGCGGCGTTCACGTTATAATGTCCCCAATGTGCTATCGTTTCACAAATTTAAGATGTTAGCTGGAGCGCCAATTTCATTTTAACATCATAACTCAACTAAACTAAGCAGCTAATCTTGGTATTAGAAATTTTGGAAATAATAAAGTGTTCAGACCGATTGATTGTCTGTGTCCTTTTATTTAATGTAGTCGGATAGTCAAACTGGAAGTACTTATCTATCTGGAACCTGTTACTCGGTTCTTTAAGGAAAGATTAAGTCTCTGTAGTAATGGCAGCACGATATAGGCAAACCTACCAATTAAAACTCAGTGTGTCCTGTGATCACACGTAACTTGCTGCTGTTACTTTGGCCCATGTCACCTTTAGGTGACAGACGTTATAACGTTTGAAAATAGAACCGCTTAGGCTTAGGATTAGCATAGGACTTATATAGAGACCTATGCATAGACTAAAGGCTAAGATTTAGGATTAGTATATTGAGGATGGCACAGCATACATTTCATATATCCTGTGGATAAAGCTACTAGGAGCTAAACTAAACGGAAGCGTGGTATGAGCGAATGTTCACAGTGTAGTGTTCACAGTGTAGTTAATACACATTGTTAAAATTTGAGCCTAATATCCACTGCCATTCTTAGGCTATTGATTGTAGTTAAAATTTTAAGTAGACCAGTTATATATTCGGCGAATGTAATAAGGATCGCACGAGTAAATTCATGTACTGCTTTGAAAAGATTGTAGAAAGTGAACTTTCGTTAACAACATAAATTACCGCGGGATTACCAGGTCCTTTTAGGAAGAAATGGTCGCCCTTCGGCCGATTGAGGAGGTCAGTTGGTCTGCGGGCCGACGGTCAGCCTTCGGAGTACGCCGAATTGTGCGACTGTGGTTTGGAGTCTAGGGCACAGCCGGCGGGAGATCCGGCGCTCCAGGCGGAAACACTACGTATTGCTAAGAACCTGATTTGTCGTAACCATTGCAGTCTGCCAGACTTTTCTGAAATCAGAGAGGTTTCAACGTTAGTGCTTGTATAATGCATCGTTTACCTTAAGATGTGTGCACCTAGGGCCGAAATCTGTCGCAGGGCCAATTCCGGCTCATCACAAAAAGGCGTATCCAAATACGTCCTTCATAATTAAAACAACTAGCTAAGCTATGCTAGTATGTTTGTGCGAGCAGATATGTCTCAGGGTTTGATAGCAAGGACGGACTACTGAAAAAATATTTATTACGTTCACTTTTGCCAATAGTGTTGTATTGGAAATATTTAGCTCCAGGTCCAAAAAACGCAAGATTAGTAGTACTTAAAGTAAGACGCGTAAATTCAGCTCAAACAAATACGTAAATATCGCTATTTTCAAAATTTTTATTTAGGCACCTTTTATAAGCCAACTTAGTAGCCATGTAAAACACGCTCTTTCATACATGAAAATTATACTATTGTAATTTGGAGGATGTTTTAGGAATATATGATCATATGTATCACCAATTTCCATTTTTCGTGATTTTTAATTGTCGTCATATATTTCTGGCTTCTATAGGCAATTCTGGCCCCTCTGACAGTTTCTTAGCCTCGCTTTACTATTAGCTAATATATTTGTAGGCTCTGGCGCGGCCCAAAAAATGTCACACCGGCTAAGCTCGGCTAAACAAGCTTGGCTTTAGAGCCGCAGCAGACTATGACAAAATTCGGCAATACCGCACACATCTATCGCAAAATAATGGTTTCTAAATTGGCAAATTTTCAACAAGAGGGTGTGCTTAATTCTATTAAATGATAATTCTTAGAATTACAAGTTCAAGTTTTAGAAATATTTAGGACCGAATATTTAGAGGAGAATATAGAACACACAAAATTTTTCAATCCCACATGCTTGAAATCAACTTCCAAATTCCCGGGAGAGAGTTTTCGCGAGACATTAATTGTTGAGTGGTACACCTGTGTCTTGGTGCACAATTTAGGCCAGTTTAGGCAACTCAACGGTGTATTTCTTGAAACACTTAAAAGTGGAAATATGCCCACTTTGCGATAAAAATTGTAATATACAAATTCCGTCAAAATGACTGACTCCGAAGAGCAAATCAAAGAATCTCAAAGTATTTGACAAAACGTTTTAGTCACAGAAGCGGAATTATCAATGTAGAGACTTATGTTATAATGTTCATGTTATAATGTACCAACGTTTGGAACCTATGTACACCATGTAAGATGTTGAAAATTATGCTTGCATTACCTGCATTGTGTAACTGTGTCTCTATATTGCATATAACTCTGTTACCCGCTTTTGTTATGTTGTTGTAAAACATGTTGTTCTTTTTGTGGAGTTTTTATCGAGTAATTTTAGTAGTCAGTTTTGTCATTATTCCGCCGTCGCTGTTAATTCTTTACTCAAAAAGTAAAAATGAAATTTACTTGGTTTTATATTTTGTGGGTGTCACTAAACCCGAATATGATAGTTGTGGTACCCATGCCGGGGGTATCACAATATGGTGAACCAGAGGACGGGGAACATGCTCAACGGAAACAGCAACAACAACAACTCTGTCAATATTGTTATTGTTTTACCAATACCGCCAACATCTTCAGCAAAACCAAAATCAACAACAACCCCGATGTGGAGATTCGCAACAAAAACAAAGTCAACAACTTAAGTGTGTCGAAAAGGTGTTTGCCAGCCTTGAAATGGCCGAAAATTGTTCAACACAACGAGCAAATAAGGAAACTGTAAATCTTTCAAACAAAGTTCTTCGCTCGAAGTGTCCGAAAGTATCAAGATTGTCGAAGATCTTCGGTGCATTGGCTTCAATGACGGCGACAATATGGGCAATGTTAGAAGTTCTTTTGTATAATAGGGTGAAAAACAAAGTTAAAAAAAAGAAAAAAATCGTATTTCAGAACGTGCGATCGACCAAAAATATTAAAACTTCAGTACACAATGTGTTTTATAGCAATTGTATTTATATGTTGCAGTAGCGGGAATGCTTTGAGGTATGGTTTTGTTTTTGCATCCTTGCAAGCTAATCTTCCGTACTCCAAGATAATCCTTGGCCTATACTCTCGTAGGCATAGAACTAAATTTAACATTTTAAATTTAGGTTCGCAACATATGACAATGTTGAGACTCCTGCTCCTGACTGCGGGTGACGTCGAATCCAATCCCGGTCCTACAGCAGTAATAACAGATCATCCTGCGCCGCTAAATATTATTTCTGGACTGCAATTTTCAGACCGGAAAAGCACGCTTCAAGCACACATAGCTAAAATTGTCCAAATGACGTGAGTTCAGTGCTTCAAACTCTGAAACAAAACAAAAAGATTGCGGTAGCAACACATAACATATATGCATTTAGAGTTTTAGATGAGCAAAACGTCCAACATTCCGATTTTCTTGATGATGGCGAGTTTGGTGCAGGTGCACGTCTACTGCGCGTTTTAGACGTTTCGAATGCTCAGAACGTCATAGTCGTGGTGACGCGCTGGTATGGCGATGTGTACCTTGGCTCTGATCGTTTTGGTCATATAAACGCTGCAGCAACACGCATCTTGCAAGATAATGCATTTATTCAAAACAAAAAAGACATCATCGGGAAGACCAGGAGTAAAAACCTCACAAAAAATTATAAATGAACGCTCAAAAACGAAAATAAATGAAATTAGACTAGGTGATATTTTGATGACGGAAAAAGCACAAAAAAAATCGAGCAAGCCTGTGACCAAGAACACAGTCATTTATGACATTTCAGACCCAAAAGAGATCACCAATAAGGACCAAGCTCAATATTATGTCAAAACTAGCATGAACACAGGAACTACTGCTAGCAGAAAAAAGAAGCATCATGCTCACCTTCCAGAAGCTAACGCGGTTATTAATAACAAGCAACGCTTACAATTGATTTTTTAACTGCCTTGTTTTTGATGATGGCGTACTTTTGCAGAGGGTGTGATGCTTCAATGACTCATAATTGTAACATTGTCGGTGATCACACATCAATAGATTTTTCAAGCATCGTGGTATACAAAGTTTCAATGCTAAACACCACATTATTTACACTTTTAAATGAACGTCACGCGAATAGTTTAAGAATACTACTTATTATTGCCGGCATTGAACAAAACCCAGGCCGTCTTACCAACAGGACCGCTCTTAATTTAGAAAATTTTGAAAAAGAAGTTCTCTGTAAGGCACTACAAATGATTAATGAGGAAGATCTAGATTTTACAATTCCGGAAACCAAACGGTTAATTGTGGAAGCCCTGAATCACCAACCCTACGCGGTCGTTAAAATGGCTGTGCAGTTGGCACAAAACAAGGTACAGCAAGGTGCCACAACTAGTTCTCAGTCAAACGATCATTTGCCTAAATTGCCTGATTTTTACGAAAAAGACACAAAAATTTGGTTCACACAGATTGAACCGCTTTTAGAAGGAAAATCTGAAAACATCAAAAGGAATAGTCTTCTGCAAGCAATACCAACCAGTTCGGTTGTGGGAGTGAGTACAATTAGAATAGCCGCAACCACTGTAGGCAATTTTTTGGTCGATAGTGGAGCATCCAAAAGTTTCTTACCGAAATGTTTTGCAAAAAAAACAATATAAAAAATCAAGAGGAAAATTTTTTGCGGCAAACGGATCCTTTGTAAACACATACGGTACAAAAACTATAAATTTTTTAATAAAAGATTTCAATGAGCAATTTACTTGGAAATTCATAATTGCAGATGTAACACAGCCAATTTTGGGATACGATTTTCTCAATTATCACAACTTTACATTAGATTGTCGTTTACACAGCTTAATAAAGACTTGTCAGGAACGAATTCACAAGCACAAGCTCAAAAGATTCAACAAAAAGTGAGTCAGATTCACATTCAAACACTATTATCGCAATATTTAAAAACGGAGTTTATTATTCAACAGAAACAGTTTTGAATAGTTATAAAGAACTTTTTGAAAATTTGTCCACGGAAAGCAAGTTAAGACATCCGTCCAACACTATATAGTAACGACGGGCGCTCCCGTTTTTGCTCGTTCTCGGCGTTTATTTGGGGAAAAACTAAGAATAGCGAAAGAGTCGTTTTTAAAACTAGAAAAGCAACGTATAGTCTACCGGGGAGAGTCACGCTGGGCATCACCTTTGCACATGGCGCCTAAAAATGACAATAAAAATCCCTGGTGTCCCAGTGGTGACTATAGGGCGTTAAATACAGTCACAACTCCTGATAGGTATCCTATGCCAAACCTTGTTGACATCACTAACAATTTGCAAAATTGCTCTGTTTTTTCAAAACTTGATTTGGTTACTGCGTATCATCAAATACCTATAGCGGAAGTTGATCAACTTAAAACAGCAATAACCACCCCATTTGGGTTACTTATCTATCGCCGTATGCCTTTCGGTTTGAGAAATGCAGCCCAGACATTTCAACGTCTGGTAGACACGATTTTAAAAGACCTGCCTTTTGCTAAAGCATACATAGATGATATATTAATTGCAAGTTCAACTATTTATCAACACCAACAACACTTAAAAATAGTGCTAGATAGATTGAAAAATAACGGATTGCGACTGAAACGGGAAAAATGTGAATTCTTCCAAGAAAAACAACTTTCATTGGCATTGAATTAAGCCAAGAAGGTTATCGCCCAATAGCAAATAAAATAAAGGCAACAATCGACTTTGAAAAACCAAATAATGTTAAAGGAGTGAAGGTTTTCTTAGGAATGGCTGGATTTTATCACCGTTTTGGTCCACACTTTTCTGAAATAGCTGCCCCACTCACTGATATAACAAGAAACGCTAAAGAAAAAAGTAAAACTCCCATTATTTGGAATGAGGTTGCCAACCAAGCATTTTCGAAACTTAAAGACGCACTGCAAAAATGTGTGACTTTGTCATTTCCAAATGAATCGGCTATCATAGAATTAACAACGGACGCATCAAAATTAGCTGCTGGCGCGGTTTTGCATCAAATCATCAACAATAAAAAGTTTCCATTGGCCTTTTATTCAAAAAAGTTTACAGACCTTGAAACTAAAAAATCTGCTTTTGATCGTGAACTATTAGCAATATATCTAGCGCTAAAAAATTTTTCATGGCTTCTTGGAATTCACTTTACAGTAAAATCAGATCATAAACCATTGGTGCATGCTTTACGGATGAAAACGCCAACCCCACAGCAAGCACGATGGCTTTCATACATTTCGGAATTTAACTGCAACATTGAATATGTTGCCGGTTCCGAGAACATTGTAGCCGATGCACTGTCGCGATCAATTTCACAGATTTCAGACATCACTGATGATGATTGGGCTGACGCACAAAAGGCTGATAAGGATTTGACACAATTTTTCGAAAATACAAATTTACCACTAAAAACACGCGAAATTGATGGTAAAGAAACTATCTGCGACGGAAACTCAGCGGCATTTCGACCATATGTTCCACAGTCTTTTCGACGCACATTGTTTAATCAAATTCACAACTTGGCTCATCTTGGCCCAAACGCCACTTTGCGTACAATTGCTCAAAGGTATGTTTGGCCCAACATGAACAAAGATGTACGGATTTGGCCTAAATGCTGCGCACTTTGCCAGGCAGCTAAAGTAACACGTCACACAAAGGCACCGGTTGGTCAAATACCAATTTCGAAAAACTATTATCATATTTTTGAAACAGGCTCTTAGAGTTAATTTTGGACAAACTAACGATCCATATTTTTGAAACATGCTCTTGGACTGAATTTTCGAAAAACTGTAGATTCGTATTTTTGAAACAGACTCTTGGACTGAATTTTTGAAAAACTTAGGATCCATAGTTTTGAAACAGGCTCTTGGATTGAAATTTCAAAAAAATAAGGATCCATATTTTTGAAACAGGCGCTTGGACCGAATTTTCGAAAAACTAAGGATCCATATTTTTGAAACAGGCTCTTGGACTGAATTTTCGAAAAATTAACCATTCCTATTTTTGAAACAGGCTATTGGACTGGATTTTCGAAAAACCAAGGTTCCATATTTTTGAAACAGGCTCTTGGACGGAATTTTTCGAAAAACTAACGATCCATATTTTTGAAACATGCTCTTGGACTGAATTTTTGAAAAACTTAGGATCCATAATTTTGAACAGGCTCTTGCATTGAATTTTCGAAAAATCAAAAACCCAAATTTGAGAAACATGCTGTTGGAC
>JASANE010012760.1:0-14283 GCA_030248225.1 Trileptium ribeirensis
ATTGTCTTTTGAACTACAACATCCGATTCAGTCCGACAAAATTGTGCATGCCAAATTGGATGGAACCAGATCGTATTGAACATAATCTGAAAACAGCCTGATAATTTCAACTTATTAGTATTTTAGCATTTGATTTTTTGAGCGCACTTTGTAGAATTAAATATTTTTAAATTACAATTATTTAAAAAATCTAACATACACTAAATTTTGTCTTTCTGTACCCCAAAATTAGAGGAATTATATTGAACGTAATCTGAAAACAGCCTGATAATTTCAACTTAATAGTATTTTAGCCGTTCATTTTTGAACGCACTTTGTAGAATTAAATATTTTTAAATTACAATTTAAAAATCTAACATACACTAAATTTTGTCTCTCGGTACCCCAAATTAGAGGAATTATACAAATATATAACCGCTTAGACTCAATCGTAAGAAATTTAGTTACGTTCCGCATATTTAATAATAAAGATTTTCGATTTATAGCAAAAGTGCGTTTAAACGTTCAAATTTTTGTTCTAAATTTGTGCTCAACTATTAATAAATAAATATATCATCAGTCTTTGAACACAATTTGACAAAACTTCACTGCAATTTCTAATGGGTAGAAAAGTCCAAAATTTGGACTTAACCTTTGATAAACATATATCATCAGTCTTTGAACACAATTTGACAAAACTTCACTGCAATTTTTAATGGGTAGAAAAGTCCAAAATTTGAACTTAACCTTTGATAAACATATATCATCAGTCTTTGAACACGATTTGACAAAACTTCACTGCAATTTCTAATGGGTAGAAAAGTCCAAAATTTGAACTTAACCTTTGATAAACATATATCATCAGTCTTTGAACACAATTGCTCCACCAAATTTAATGAACTTAACCTTTGATAAACATATATCATCAGTCTTTGAACAATATTTGACAACACTTCACTGCAATTTTTGACGGGGTAGAAAAGTCCAAATTTGAACTTACCTTTGAGCAACATATATCATCAGCTCACTATTGAGCTTCACTGGACTCCAATGGGTACAAAAAGCTTTCAAAATTTGAACTTAACCTTTGATAAACATATATCATCAGTCTTTGAACACGATTTGACAAAACTTCTCTGCAATTTCTGATGGCCAGCAAAGTCCAAAATATGAACTCAACCTTTGATAAATATATATCAATAGTCTTTGAACACAATTTAACAAAACTTCACTGCAATTTCTAATAGATACCAATACGCGACGGCTCGAAACTAGAATACCGATTTGCGCAATATATTTCTTAAATTATGTTTCAAAATATTTCAACAATTCAACAGTTCTGAAAATGTTTTGATCTTCAGAAATTTGAATAGTGTTTACACGTTCAATTTGTTGAAATTAAATTGAAACAAAAGCAGTTAAATTTTGTTCAAAGCTTCAACTAAAATTGTAGCGTATTAGCACACATTTGGACGTGACACTGTGAAGTACATTTCAAAATTACACCCAATATACTCTCATATTTGCACATGGATATACTCTTTCATTTTATCCCATTAAACAGCCAAGTATTAAAGGAGTACTATGTAGGCGCGGTGTTCATCAGAGATAGGACCGGATCACCGAGTCAGTTCCCGTAAACTCGGTGTCCGGGTCACCGTATGCGACCCGGTACTGAGCCGATCTTATTTAGAAGCCGAAAGCACTCTTGTTTCACGGTGCTCAACATAACAGAACAGCGACTTTTGACTTCTTCTCTATTTGGTCTGATCTTCCACAGGGAGAGAGGATTAGCTCAAGTGTGAGTACACCAAACCCTCTGAGGATGATTGCTCTAAACTTTAAATTCGATGCAATAATCTGACCAGAAACTTGGAAGTTTGATAAAAGAATGTTGATACGCATTGTGGGAAAAGGTCATGCTATGCAGCACAAAAACAGGATTTAATGCAGCGTTCACGTTATGATGCCTCCATTGTTTTGAAATTAAGCCCGCCCTAGTGTAGCCTAGACCCGACCATATAGACAGCCAGAGCCACACCCATTCCAGAAATCAACTCACGCCTGTATACGACCCACCCTTAGCTACGATTTTTGCGTGAATTAAAACTAATGTAAACCTTCTGTAGCTAAAGCGGTGTATTGTACTGTTATTAGTTTTTTTGAAAATATCCATATTTGTGTTTAATCAATATGCAGATTGACAAGATTGTATACCGTATAACGTCTGTAAAACTACACAGAAGACACCGTGTACTTGACACTGCCGGAAAATGAAACACCCGTAGTTAACTACCCTTGAAAAATTATATGAAAAATACGGGGCCTCTAAGACGCCCTGTTGTCTACACTGTGCCTGACACTGTGCGAGAAACACAGGTTCCAAAAGTCCGAGACATCATAAGGTGGACGCCGCACGCATATATGGACAGCATATGTGTTCTTTTCCACAATGATTTCATATTCAAGTACATCTATGTAGCTTGCATTTCGCACACAAACGGTTTCACGTAAGGACAAAAGTATATCAAACACAGCCAAACAGCTTACAATTAGTTAGAATACCTATATACTTGTTTTTGCTGTGGGCTGTCGTGACTAGCTAAAGCGGTTTGCCAAGAACGATACATCGTTTTTGATTCGGCTACTACTACTACGCTTTATAGTTTGACGGTTGGCATTTCGGTGGCCAATAAATTTTCGTACAGCATATTCAATAATACCACCTATTTTGATGGCTGCCCATAATTTTATCTACCATACAAAGGATCGTTCGTTATAGAGCTGCATATAAATTTGAATTTGTAAAAATAATTATTCGCTATGCATGATATACCATGATTCTGTTTCAGCAAGTTTTTCGAATAGTTACTGCCAAAATCCGCACTCAAGATACTAAATTTTAAGCTAACGGGTCATTCTGTTTAAACATACATCTAATTATCTTTGAATGATTTTAAAATTTAAGCACGATTAAAATGTGAAGAATTTCGCAATGCAGATCTTTCTATGAGCGATTGTTTATTACCACCATACCACCTCCAATTTTAATCTGATATCGTTAGATGATTAATGTTGATTTATATTATTTTGCCTTAGGCTTTACACTTCTCTGTCTGGCACTCATAAATCAGCACAAACCTATTTTATTTATAGATACTTTATGCCTTTATCTCTCTTCAGCTAAAATCGAATTTTTGTTCAATGGTAGCAATCGTAATTTATTGAAAATGTATTTTAGTGCGATTTAAGCCACTGCACTGCGATCATAGTTATGCTGATGCAATCAATATGTAAATCGTTTGAAGAATCGTAACTGTATTCATTAAATTGCTCAAATGGTCTCTGAAATTTGTTAGACATAAAATTTAAGATGTCGCCTTTGCAGGCAAAAAATGATGATAGGTTGTTTTTGCTGCGGAAGAATTGGAGAGGCGTTTGTATGTTGACTATAATGAGTTTATAAAAATTACGGCATTTTGAATTTTCAAAATTTTAGAACCTGGTTATTTATTTGTGACTAAGTGATTTTGAACAATCAATAATATTTGTCACTAGATAGTCTTAAAAATATTAACTATCGCTGAATACGATATAAATTATTCAACAAAAAAAGTTAAAAAAACAGGACATCAGATCACGACGGCTGTACCTTTGAAGACGATTTCATTTAGCTTTGTTTGCAAATGCTAAACACTAGGTGATCAAACATAAAGCTAAATTTTGTTTATTCAAATATTGTAGATACCAATCTATATATACGATTTTTACAAATGTATAATCAATGTTGCTTCAACTACAACCTCATTAATACGAATATGGAGAAGATAATTGTACATTTTAAGCGAAAACAGGCGAGAAAATAACTTCGATTACAACCGAATCGCGGAATACATTCGAGCCAATATTAGACGTAGACCCGGTTTTTAGGGTTCCGAAATACCAACACGACTTCGTATCCAAATATGACAAACTATCCTAAAACAAACTCAAGAACTGGCTTAAGCGGGACTTTTCTGGCAATTACAGTTCAAGCCAGAGGACACTTTGCTTTTATTTTTTAGAATCCAAAAAGCGAAAAAAATTTCGAAATTTTACATTTCCAACTGCCAAAAAATCAAAGATTATAAACACTATTTTTCAGGTTGAAATCTAATATAATTTATTGCATGGATATTCGGCAACCCCGAAAAGCTATATACTCATTCTGCTTCTCTAGGTATAACTATGCATAAAAATACGCAATCGTAAGCATAAAGCAAAGAACTCAACGCATTCGACATGTAAAATGACTCAGTAGTTCATTAGCGATAAGCAGTAAACTCGTAATAGGCTAAATTTGCCAAGTTTCAAACTTTCGTGCTGTATATTAAACTAAGTCTTATAGATTGAAAACGCCACCTTTAACAAAAGTGTACGTTTTGATGAGAAATAAATTTTTGCAAACCCGAATTTTATGAATCTATCTCATTCAGAAGTCAAAATATTGCCAGCACAACAAATTGCCAATGTTTTTGAACTGAAAAAATGAAAAATGTTTCTGAACGTTGGAAAAATGAAAAATGTTTCTGAACGTTGATAATGCAGGGAGCGAGAATTTACATGCAACTATAGGCCTAGTAAAACTATTCTCCGTGCAAAACAATCCGTCCAGTGCTGACTTATTTTTGTTAGAAACAGAAAAATATATAGCTTTCGTGCAAGGTTAAGTACTAAGTACTGTTCGAAAAAACTCCGCTCACTTTGCGCACTCCATATCAAAAATTCGAATCACATGAAATTTTGACACGGCACCTATTGAACAGCGTATTCTTATGCACAAATGCCAACCGCCTTTGATATTGGAACGATATGCTAATTCTGGTTTACAAATTGCTATTATAATACAAATTATTTTGAGCGAAATCCAATTCTCATTTCTGCATTCTAATACACATAGCGAAATGAGGAACAATATTATATTTTATAGGTAAGAACCAGACATTTTCTCAAAACATGCTTTAAAAGCCTTTTTACACAATCAGCTACTAATATATCCGATTTTTCTCCCAGATTTTTTGTAGTTTTACTTTTCTGTCAAAACTATTCTTCTGTGAAACTTTTGTTAACATGTTTAATAAGGACGGACAACAGTCGTAATGTCTCATATTTATAAAAGCTTTATCTTTATTATGAACAATTTTTAACCTCTATTTAGAATGATTTTCGAGCAGTAATAACTCAATTGCTTTTAGCGCTATGGAAAAAGTCGCTGGAAAACAAAGGAAATTAAGGAAATTTCTGGAAATGTCATATTAATTATCCTGTTTTTAGTAATGAAGGCCTTTTTATTATATAGATGAATGTTTAGGCTCTAGGCGCGCACCAGCTCTACTGTAAGGCTGAGCCGCGCAGAGCCTACTATAATGTATAAAGATACGTGCCGAACCAAGCCTTGGGGTGTCTGAGCCGCGCCTAGTATATATGAAAAAGCTAGTATCAGCGCTTGAAAACATTTTTTTCACTACGGCAAAGATAATTATAGAAAGTCATGTATTGTTCAATAAATAAGCCATATGCAAAAACAGCCAAGGTTATACCTCGGCCTGGCTCTAAAAACTATAAAACCTATGTCTATGGCTTCGTTTATGGTTTCGTATATCAAACGTTCTGTGTAATAGTAAGTAACTGTAAACTTTTATTATTTATAATGAGCTCTGAAGAACTGAGCCAAGCCTTGCTTGTCATCTGGACAGCCCAGCCGATGAGAAGCTGTTATATTTCAAGCTGAGCCGACCCAAAGCGGACATCGTTCAGGAAGAGCCGAGCCGAGCCAGGGGGGGATTGGTGGTGAGGTCCTCTCGGGATGATAATCAGCTGGATGTGGGTGGATGTCGAAACGGGAAATAATTTTCGAAACTTTTTTGATAAAAAATATTCTAAAATTTTGCAAATTATTTTACTCTGAGTTTTGCCAATTTTCGCCCAATTTTTGTCAATATCGCCAAATTTTTGCTTATTTTATTTCAATTTGCCATAATTTTTCCGCGCGCTCGCAGGCGCGCGGGGCAGTTTGCTCAAACTAAAGGCGTGTTCACACGCTCAAACTTTTTGCTCAAATTTTGATCAAAATTTGAGCTCAAATTTTGATGACAATTTGAAAACATCTTTTTTGCATTTTTTGCAAGTTTGAACGTGTGAACACAGTTCAAACTTTGCATGAATATTCCTGTAGCCAATCATGTAAGAGATGTATTACCTTAAAAAGTTTGAGCTCAAATTTTGATCTCAAATTTTGAAATATCTCAATTTTCATTTAAAAATAACCGTCAAATTTTGATCAAAATTTGATCAAATTTTGAGCTCAAAATTTGAGCAAAAAATTTGAGCGAGTGAACACGCCTTAAGAGGCTACTTTCAGTGCTAAGGAATCGTCTGGTCCCGAAAGGGATTCCGAACGTCAATGGAATAATATCTCCCTTTTCATATGAGTATGTACTGTTAAATAATTTCTAAAAAAACTATGGTATCTTTAACTTATGCGTTAGCTCAAACATTACCACTTACCTCTGTAAAGGCAGCAAAATGACATTATTTTTGGCGCTGTCTAAGAGACGCATGGATGGCTATAAATAGAATAAAGTCTGGATAACGGATGAACGATGAAACGGAACTCAATTATATCTAAAAGCTTGCTCTTCGCAAATTATTGTTGCTAACTGTTTGTGATATATCATGAGTTCCAAATATCGTTCTAAGAATAATAAAGTTTACTGCCGGTCTGTTTCTCCCAACTGTTGTTCGATATCACTCTTAATTCCCGCGAAAGTTCTTGATGGAAAAGAACGTGGATCAACATTGGTAAATATTTCGTCAACGCAATACTTAGGAAAAGGTATTATATTATTAAGTTAAAATTTTTAATATTTTGAAGATAATACGAACTGAATTCACTTTTATTTCGCTTTGTAAAAACCTCAAAGGCATGAGAGACCACATCGTCAGAATTGAGGCTCTGTACTCGGTGCCGAGCCTGCCTTAATCTATGAAGAACCAAGCCAAATACATAGCCATGATATATATATGTGAGAATTGCACTGAGCCTTGTGTATTTCGAAAAGCCGCAGTTGATTCATAAATACTCTTATATTAATTATCAAACATAAATATAACAACAAATGTATAGTATAATAGTTAATCAACAGTGAGAACAGTTGAAATTACCTCTCTTAGGTTCTTAAAGCAGATCCTATATAGCTCGTTTCTTGATTTGTGTGGCATGTGTTTTTCGGGACGCTCAAAAATGTGAAAGTTTTAGATTTTAAGTAATTATATAATATGTTTAAACAATACAGCATTCACAGATATGTGCGCAGTCGTTGCACATCGTTGCAAAATTTTGAAAAAGCTGTTAGGTAAACTATCACTTTTAGAAAGACTACACCGGGAACTATGTCACTTTTAAAAGACCGTAATAGAAACTGCCTCACTCTTAAAAACTACTTTAGAAACTGATTCACGTTTAAAAAATGCTGTCACACTTTTAGAAAACTGCCACAAAAACTGCGTCAAATATAGAAAAACTGCTCTAGAAAACATAAACCTTTTAGAAAAACTGCTTCATAAACTGCACCACTTTTATGAATGTAACAAAGCTCTTCTAACTATAGCCACACGGTTTCTGAACTTAAACGTGAACCATTTTATTTGTAACATTTTGAACATTACACTTTTTCGGAGTTATTTCTTAAACTCAGGTTCATAGCTCGAAAACTGCTGCTCTGACAGAAATTACAGCAAGGTTATATAGCGCTCAATGGGAGTATTCTGATAGTGGTCTCAAAAATGTGAAGCTTCTGGCAGGAGCTTTAATTAAATGTAAAATGTTTAGTTACCCCAAATGACCAAACTCAAAAAGCTTCCAATTCATGTCAGTTTTGTGGAAATTTATGTGGCAAGAATCCATATCAAGGAAGAAGCTATGTGCACAGCTACATTTCATTATGTGTCGAGTACAAAAGTAGCGAAAATTCATCTATCTGGTCTATAATTTCTGCAACTAAAAAGCCGGCAATAAAATATTGGCCACGTAAGCGCAGCAAAAGGTAGCTCCGCAGGCAGCGTTTCAATAATAATTTATATTTATAATGCATTTTTATACTATTCCTATATAATAACAAAGATCCATATTGGTCCATATCGATTCATGTTGGTCCATATTGATCCATATTGGTCCATATTGATCCATATTGGTCCATATTGATCCATATTGGTCCATATTGATCCATATTGGTCCATATTGATCCATATTGATCCATATTGGTCCATATTGATCCATATTGGTCCATATCGATTCATGTTGGTCCATATTGATCCATTTACATTTCGTAGGAAACCACAACGTGAAATAACTACAGTAGGGTTTTATGCCAAATCGCATGACAGACACGCAACTTCATTGTCCGGCTTTTGTCTCGCTAAGGTAAATTATTGTAGATGCAAATAATTTAGTTTGAAATTCCCATATCTTGACATTTTTTATTTTTATACATTTGTGAACTTTGGTATAGATTTATGTTCCGGAGAGTCTGTTTCAGCGGTTTTATACAAATACATAGAAAAAAATTGAAATTCACAGATTTACAACGATTAAATAAACTATATTCAGTAATCACTTCATTTAAATAACAATTTTACATTGCTACCTTAAAATGAGTATTCTGACACCATGAAATTAACTAACTAACTCAATATGACTGACTAAATTATTTCCATTAGAGTTCTCGGCATAATTAATTTCATGGAAACTCAATTTTGATTAACTTCGCAAAAAACAGTTTTAAAAATCATGTCAAATGTAGTTTTAAATCTAGTCACTCTAAATTTGATCAAATGATTTCAATTTAAGTTTATTACTGTAACGTTTCAATACGGTAACGTAATACCGTAGTTACTACGCGACATCATCGGTACCTGTAGTGACCATATTTCAAGTGCTGCTAAACAAATTCTTGCCGATATTGTTAGCGACTTTTCTTTCAACGTTGGCGATATTTTAACTGCGTGACTGGCTTGCTGCGTGGTAATGATAACTATGATAAAACGAATTTTTTGTTAAGGCTTACCGGCCCAATCGTTCGACCCTGAAATCTGTCTCATATTCAAAAGAAGAGAATCTTGTTCAAATCCAAATGTGTCAGAGAACTGTTTATATCTGGCATACCGACATGTACAAAACTCACGAAGCTCGACTCAAGGCTTGGTAGACAAGTGTTTGTATGTGGCATCCCGTTTTCTGTCTGCAAACTTGAGACGTGTTAGTATTTAGAAGCATATTTTGTGGCCCGTGACTGGCTATCGACCTGGCTATCGGGTGCGGCCCCTATGGCGATAGGGGATACCTAGTTGTACAATGCTTAGTAGTGAGCATTGACTAACCGTGGACCACCGATGACCCACTACATTGTTCGTTTTGCCTATTATCTGCTTATACCTGAAGCTACATACTTACAGTTGAAGTGAACAGTATGTTGATTTTTCAACGTTAGACCTGGAATTGAATCATATCCGAAGTCAAGTATATCTGACATAGAAATTCCCACGGATTTTTCGTGGGAACGGAATTGAAATCGAAATGAGAACTTCATTTCCATGGCAATCCTGTTGAAAACGCACTGGAGAAAAAACGTTATCAATTGAATCAGACGCACTCCAGTGCAGTAAATAAGTCAAATTTATTTTAGTCAGAGCCAATTTTGAATTAGGTTGTGTGAAATCTGACTCTTACTGAATAACTAAAAACTTATCGACTCAGACTAAGTCAAAATGTGGTCTCAATGGTGGGGATTCACTTTGAATGTGACTCGATTGAATTAAATTTGACTTGGTAATTTTTATTGTACATATTGCTTTGCACAGTCGCCATTCCTTATATCATTTTACGTTACGCTCGACTCAGACCGCCAAGTTATATTTTATTGTGTGCATCTTTTGGCTGCTTATAGACTTAACGTATGCCACGCGTATAGGGCATGTTACCTCGCATAATATTATATTTTATAATATTTTGCCACCATTGTGATTTTTTAATTAAAATTTTTCAAACTAAAATTAATAGTTAATAAAAGATTGAATCTGTGTACAAAAGTCGAACATGTTTCTATGTTCTGGTTTTTTAATAATTGGCGAATGTATCTTTTAGAGGTGGAAACAAATTGCATGCTATGTCATTCTCGATATGCTAAGCCTAAGCCTGAGTCTTAGCCTAAGCTAAGACTCTCACATAAGCCTTAGCCTAAGTCGAGAGCTTCCGCCCCCAAACCCCTTCGCTAAGCTGTTCTTTTTCTAACGTTATAACAACCAGTCCCAAAAGGTGACATAGGCTGCAAAAATGAAAAATAGAAATAATCTTATTCATAAAAAATAATTGTTTTAAGCCTTGACGTACATGTACATGTATTAACACTAGTTCCAAACATGCCTCTGTAGTTCCAAATATGTACCATGTCAAACACAACATTATTAGAACTGCTTTTCTTGATACCGTTATATCTAGTGTTTACGTAAATGATACAAGCATTTGTAAAATGTAGAAAGATCTTGCGACTAATCTCATTAAGTGCTTATTAATATTTAATAACAAGAGACATGGAATATTTTCTATTATCTTGAAGAGTTCCATATGTCTCACACCTGGATTCTGTACCAATACCAGGTATTTAATCTGTAGAGTTAATATAAAATACTTTGTGAATGAATAATATACAAATTAAAGAAACACCGCCAACGTTTAGTTGTTATAAACATGAAGAAATTTCAATATAATTAATTCCAAACTTCAGAAATCTATGTCTTGCCCTCATTTCTGAAAGAACCGTCTTTTTGGCGATAACATTCTTACTGACATTTGCTACCTACGTGGCAGCGAAACTGATTAGGTAATTTTACTTTATGTGAGCATAAGCTTTAATGTATTTTTGCTTTGCATTTTATAACACCAACATACGCAGATCACATCAGATGTGATTTTCGGATGTATAAAATCTTTCATTCCTCATTTCCTATATTACTTGTACAGGTAGTTGGATTACAGGAAATTACTAATTATGTAATCATAAGCTTTAATGTATTTTTGCTTTGCATTTTATAACACCAACATCCGCAGATTAAATCATATGTAATTTTCGGATGTATAAAATCTTTCATTCCTCATTTCCTATATTACTTGTACAGGTAGTTGGATTACAGGAAATTACTAATTATGTAATCATAAGCTTTAATGTATTTTTGCTTTGCATTTTATAACACCAACATCCGCAGATTAAATCATATGTAATTTTCGGATGTATAAAATCTTTCATTCCTCATTTCCTATATTATTTGTACAGATAGTTGGGTTACAGGAAATTACTAATTATGTAATCATAAGCTTTAATGTATTTTTGCTTTGCATTTTATAACACCAACATCCGCAGATTAAATCATATGTAATTTTCGGATGTATAAAATCTTTCATTCCTCATTTCCTATATTATTTGTACAGATAGTTGGGTTACAGGAAATTACTAATTATGTAATCATAAGCTTTAATGTATTTTTGCTTTGCATTTTATAACACCAACATCCGCAGATTAAATCATGTAATTTTCGGATGTATAAAATCTTTCATTCCTCATTTCCTATATTATTTGTACAGATAGTTGGGTTACAGGAAATTACTAATTATGTAATCATAAGCTTTAATGTATTTTTGCTTTGCATTTTATAACACCAACATACGCAGATCACATCAGATGTGATTTTCGGATGTATAAAATCTTTCATTCCTCATTTCCTATATTATTTGTACAGGTAGTTGGATTACAGGAAATTACTAATTATGTAATCATAAGCTTTAATGTATTTTTGCTTTGCATTTTATAACACCAACATACGCAGATCACATCAGATGTGATTTTCGGATGTATAAAATCTTTCATTCCTCATTTCCTATATTATTTGTACAGGTAGTTGGATTACAGGAAATTACTAATTATGTAATCATAAGCTTTAATGTATTTTTGCTTTGCATTTTATAACACCAACATACGCAGATCACATCAGATGTGATTTTCGGATGTATAAAATCTTTCATTCCTCATTTCCTATATTATTTGTACAGGTAGTTGGATTACAGGAAATTACTAATTATGTAATTATAAGCTTTAATGTATTTTTGCTTTGCATTTTATAACACCAACATCCGCAGATTAAATCATATGTAATTTTCGGATGTATAAAATCTTTCATTCCTCATTTCCTATATTATTTGTACAGGTAGTTGGATTACAGGAAATTACTAATTATTAAATTCATATAAATACAAAAAGACTTGTCTTGTTAATAATTCATTAAAGTTTTTTTTGCGAATAATCTCTGTCGAATAATTGTTTTATGTTGAGTAATTTAGTTCAAAAATTTCATCCAAGTTCAGTTAGTACTTTGCAGGCGCAGCTTTCCTCTGAGACAACATAAATTTTTATTTGTTCTAAGAAAAACCTATTTGATACTTTAAAATACAAGTCGGCTTTTTAGCACACTTTGATCATGAATAATATACACCAAACGTTGTCTTTGAATAATAAATACCAAACCTCACTTAGATAGCACTGTTAGAAGATTAATATAGAAGCGGAATTCAACATTCTGGCAGCAACGGACGGACTACGGCCGGAAAATTCTGGAGGGGCGGGGGGTACGTTGCACATCTCTCAATCATTGTACGGTTATACGCGTGCTGGTAACTATGAGTTTATATACAATTACATGCATGACCAACTTGCTAGATTTCTGAAGGATCGACCTATATGTTCGTGCATATATCTCTATATACATATTTAAATAATGGCAAATTTGTGAGTAGGACACCAGACCTATTTCTAAATATACATTAATAATTGACCAACTGATCATATTTCTGACGGATGGGACTTATATGGCCGCTCCAGGCATATTTCTGGGTGGACGGATCTCCACCTGACCCCGGTGTTTGCTCCCATGGCTGAACTATTAATTAATGGCTGAGTTGCAGAAACATTACATAGTAAGCTACAATTTTGAAACTGGTTTTTCTGCTATTTGATGATTTTGTCAGGGTTCCTAAAAAAATTGTGAAAATGGTTTCGAGCACGTCTTTGCAATGTTTCGAATACTGTTTCTGCAACATAGACAATGTGTTTCTTAGTATTATCATTATAGTTATGGTCATAGCAGTCAAAATTTTACAGTTCTCCTTTTATCAAACTTTTCAGTTAAACTTTCACAGGTCATAGCAGTCAAACTTTTATTCACTTTTTTATGAGATTGCACCGCACGTCATCTCACAAAAAACATTCGTTTATTAGTTAGCAGCAATCTGGTAAGTCCTTTAGCCGTGTAAATGTAACTGCATCTATAGTACCATGTATGAGTCGGATCCAGCCTGAATGCAATTGTTAGCCACATCAGCTAAATACTGAACTTATTCCTGAAGCTTTTGTAACGAAGAACAATCGAACGTAAGGTTTTAAAGAGAAATTCAGCACTCTAGACTTTTGGGAATGTCCGATTGTCGTTACGAATAGCAATGAACTCTGACGCTTAATTCAATCTACAGCTTAAGTCAAACGAATGCCCCAAAAATACTCGAATTAAACTCTCAGCCTGGCCTCTAACCTATAATACTATCACTGTCTATACGTGTATACACAAACAATTCCACTCTGTCTTTTCTCAGCAAAAGAAGTGTTCAGTATGAGTAATCCCTGTAAATGTACTGCGGTTCAAAACAAGCAACTCCAATTGAAATGATGAGCTAAGTACACGCGCACAAAATCCAGAACACAAAATCCACCAAAACGTATAATCAATAAAATCTTCAAACACAAAAGAGAAGAATATTTGTTAAAATATCGCAAAGGTGAGCACATGCTCCTTAACACTCATCATTATGCCGCAGTGTCTCTATCTTTACTTCTTCACAAGAAATCTTTATACCGCTTTAATATCCACGAGCCGCGCGACTGTCCACAATAATCGCCCAATAATAAAATGACGAGATATTGCTTGCGCGAATAGCCGATAAGCAGGGATGCCTCTGTGCCGTAAACCAAATGAGCTAAAGTCCAAACCCTTTAAGCCGCTAGGGAACAGAAGTAACCAGTTAATACCTCCACAAAATCCAAACCACAATATAAGACTGACTTACAATGCCGCAGAAACGAAGCTAACGAACAACCAACCAGCGGAAACAAAAACTCTAAACTGTCGCTCAAAGTCCACAATAGCAACCGAACGAGTAATACCTAA
>JASANE010012761.1:0-97076 GCA_030248225.1 Trileptium ribeirensis
ACATATTTAATCGAAATTGCATATCACATCAGGTAACAGGTGGATATTCCGAAAGCTCCGTTCCTTGACCCATGTCACTTCCAATATATCTAACGAAAATCTGACTAATAAAGGTTTATATACCACACGATTTAAATAAGTTTTCCAAAGCCCTACGATCCACCAATGGCTAACTTCGGCAGTACCAATCAATTGTTATTCATGACCAGAAGATGAATCTTAAGGCAAACGTCGGATGTAGAGAAAACCTAAATCGTCACGCCAAGTAAATTCCAATATACCTAGCTGACATAACATTAACGTCTATAGCATAATGTTTTTTCAAAACTCTATCATCTACGAATGGTTAATTCAAACGGTACGAATCAATTGATATGTATGACCCGAAAGAGAATTTTTAAAGTTAACGTCATATATTCCTAAACCCTGAATCGTTACCCCAAGTAAATTCCAATATACTTAGCTGAAATTTACACTAACATCTATATAGCACTGGATTTACATAAGGCTGCTCAAAGCTATAAGATATAAGAATAGTTAACTCAAACAGTACCAATCAATCGATCTTCATGACCCGATAATGAATTTTAAGATAAACGTCAGATATCCCGAAAACCTAAATCGTTACCTCGACTAAATTCAATTATACCTAGCTGAAATTACATAACATCTATATACCACCCATCCACGAATGATTAACTTCTACAGTACCAATCAATCGATATTTATGACCCTAAGGTGTATTTTAAAGTAAACGTCAGACATTCCGAAAACCTAAATCGTTACCCCAAGGAAATTCCATTATACATAGCTGAAATCACACTGTCATCTATATTACCACCCTATTTACATAAAGCTGCTCAAAGCTCTACGATCCAAGAATGATTAACTCAACCAGTAAACAGCACCAGTCAATCGAAATTAACGACCAGATATTGAATTTTTTAGAATATAAACTTCTAATTTATATATAAATAGTATGGAACTGGCGCATAAATGGTGTATTTAATTTACCCAATGGCTCAGTTGGGAGAAGACAGGACGTTCAATTGGAAGGTTAGGTGTTGGACTGCAGGTACGGTGACTTTTCGTTTTCAGAGTCAGTAAATTGAGAAGTATATGTGGCAAAATGGCCGCTCAGTTGGGAGTAGACATGACTTTCGATTGGAAGGTCAGGTGTTGGACTGCAGGTACGGTGACTTTTCGTTTTCGGAGTCATTAAATTGAGTAGTATATGTGGAAAAATGGCCGCTCAGTTGGGAGAAGACAGGACTTTCAATTGGAAGGTCAGGTGTTGGACTGCTGGTACGGTGACTTTTCGTTTTAAGAGTCAGTAAATTGAGAAGTATATGTGGGAAAATGGCCGTTCAGTTGGGAGAAGACATGACTTTCGATTGGAAGGTCAGGTGTTGGACTGCAGGTACGGTGACTTTTCATTTTCGGAGTCAGTAAATTGAGTAGTATAACGTGGGAAAATGGCCGATCGAAACGTCACTGGTAGTTAGTGGTACTACTCTGAACCTCGCCCGGGCCCAAATATTAGAGGAAAACGAATATCCGGGGAACAACTGTGTATAAGAATTTTCAATGTTTCATTTTTCATTTTAATATATGTAAAATATAAAATGTATATATTTATCTACTTTTTATTATAAATATTTAGAAATAAATCAAACTTGACGCTTACCTGGAAAAAGATGCAATCCGTAGATGTACTGAACACAAAAATCATCGCAGCATTGGCCACCCTCGGTGTTCTCATCAGCATTACGGTCAAATGTAGATCCAGCAGCCCACGACACACGCCGTTTAGATTTATGATTTTTGCAGTACATTTTAAGGTAATATATATAAAAATGCGTAAACTTCTAGTATTCTCTTCAAAATAATGTTATCAGTTGGCAATAAATGATTTCAATTTTTATAGTATGATGTATTATTAAATAGAATTATTTTAATGTGTTTACTCGTACGCAAAATTCTATTAAAATATTTTTACATAATATAACATTACACCATAAATGTTGAAATCATCTAATGTCAATCTATAACATTATTTTGAAAAGAATAGTAGGAGTTTGGCAACTAAACTGCAACATTTCATATAAACTGGCCGCGGTTAAATGCACTTATAACTTAAGTCAGCCGGTTACTTCGGCCATGGTTCCAACTCCTGGGGGAGGGCATAAATATGGGTTTAAGCAGGCAGTAACCCCATTACCCTCTATGGACACCTATATTCTCGTCAGCATCACCAGTTTTAAGATACATCGGTAATTATGGTAAGGTCCAGCACAGCTTACCTATGCTGGTCGGACATTACCATTATAGTGTCTTATTTGTGACAAAAAATTTACAATTTTTAATCCAAATATTAAAATTTTGGTCCAAAATGTTTAAAATTTTCGAAAGAACTTTTCTCGATAAATGTGCATTGTTACAACCTCATTGACCGCAAAGTCAAAGGGATATGTTGAAGCAAGAGTGCATTAATGTAATCTAGTTACATTAATGTACTCTGCATAGTTAGACTAATGGTTCGCTGAATAACAAGTTAGGCGATTTTATAAAACTACCCATGGACAGCAGTAATTTAAAAAAATATTCTTAGTTCCATTGCGAACATATGAAGCTGATTTTGGGGCCGTTCGACTCTGCTCATCAGGTCGAGCACGACTAGTACAAAACGATTCAAATTTTTCGAAAATGGCATTGGTAAACAAAAAATTATAAATAATGTCTAGGTAGGAATTTTTGAACCGCCCGCTCGAACCTGGTCTAATGGTACCAAGGCGAACAATGTTTGTTTTAGATTGACAATTTTCAGGCTGGCTGATATAACAGAAAAATTACCGTCCACGTAAAAAGTACTGTTGTAGTCAGTGTAGCTTGTAAACTTTCACTGTATGGCACTAAGTTTTTGTTTTTTCAAATTCAACAAAAAAATGTTTCTGAACAGGAGAACGTTCTACGTATTGCAGGTAAGTACGGGGCTTTTGAAAAATATGAACTTTATTTCTTCTGTATTCTCTAAGGTGAGCTTAATTTTTGCCGACAGTTCAGTAATACATAACAAACCCAACAGCGTTTGTAGTAATATCCGTCTGTTTGCGGATCGCCACCACAACCCTAACCCAACTTGTTTACGTTTTTAGGCCGTAGACTTCGCCAATTGGATTTTGTTAAAATTTATATCGAAACTAAGAATGTTTTGTAGCACGTTTGTTGTCATAGGAGTTTACAAGCAGAGGCAGATCCAGTGGGTCACCGAGATTTGGCGCCTTAAAAATCGTCTACGGGCTACGGGCTGCACTACACACTAAAAGTAGGGCTTTGGTGGCGTGCAGTGCGGACCCTGATAATGGTTGGGACACTGTCCCCTGCCACTTCCGTCAGAAATACCTGGGTGCGTCACTGGTTCAAAACGTGCGTTTAGACATTAGTTGTGTACCCGACATAAAATGAGTACTAAATGGTTCGTTAAAACCCTTGGGTTTCCACTGCTTGAAAAAACTCTTAGCACTATTCAAGGGTGCAAACGCGAAAAAGATCTTGAGGGTGGTATTCACGGTCGAAAAAATCAGGGGGGGGCGCGGGACAAACTGCATCTTGCAACCTGTGCATGCTGGTTACTATGAGCTTATATTTATATGCATGACCAATTTGTTATATTTCTGAAGCATCAACCTACATATTCGTTCCCGACGAATATATCCTATATACATGCGTACATAATTGATCAGCAAGACAATATTTTGGGCGTGGGACGCCAGACATATTCCTAGATATACATACATGATTGACCAAATTTACATATTTCCGGGGAATGTAACCACCCTACCCACCCCCTTTCCCAACCCACAGTGTTTGCGGTCACTTCGCTATTGTCTGACACTACATTAAGACAATAAGGCAGGGTATTTACAAACTTTAATGTAAAAAATGCACAAAATTTGTGTAATTATAATTTAATTTATGTCTTGTTGTGCCCCATTCGTAATCAAACTCGTATCAAGAATTGTCAATGCAGTGCCGCAGCAACCACTATTTTACCTTCCCCTAAAGGGGCCTGGGTCATAACTGACCTCATGTCTGATGCAAAAGGACAATCTATGGCAGATTTACTGTACTGTTCTAATGGGACATTGTCGTTGGTACATTTCGCATTGTGTTGCCTATGCTATTTTATGTGGTGGATGGCACTGGAATACCAATAACTACACTGCTGCGTTGGGACCTCTAACACCGTGGCCTATTCTGTTCTATTGGAGGGCCTCAAACACTGTTACTTTGTTGCTTATACCTTTCTTTTGGCAGCCTCGAATACAGCCTATACCCTTTTGCGTAACCTGGGCGGGGTGAGCTCAAACACCGCTGACCCAGCGCTGCGTCAATGCACGGAATTGTAAGAATTAGGAAATTTGCACTCCTTTTGAATGAAACATTGGACTTCTGCTATGCCGTCTTAAGCAGGTAAATTCTACAAAAACATCCGCTTTCGCGATAAGTGCTAGTCCCAATGTTCGTTCCAGCTGGAAAAAAACTATCTCGGTCGTTAAATCATATAAACAATCATTCTTCCGTGTAATAGAGTACAAAACACGCTAAGTACTCTTATTTTGATTATGATTGGTTGTAAGCTGGCCATACGTACATATTGACCCAATACCACTGATTATCATATTGATGCGTTAACCGGTCATAACCAATTCTTCGTCGCTATCTTAATATTATGCCCTGGTCTGATTGGCTACACGACGGTCCCGCGTGTATCTCGCCAACGAATCGAATGAAAAATTTGCTCTCTCGACGGACAACATATACAATATCGTGGCTTAAATAAGTATATGGAAGTTCCGTTAAGCTGGTGATGATGCAAATAGTTTTAGGCAGTTATTTTGCGAATATTTAGTTACGAATTTCTTCTACATGTAAAATTTGCAAATGTTACGCTACAATCTCATAGCTCCAAAAGAAATTTTGGTGTTCATGACAGTAAAAACACATTATTAACTAAGTAAATAGATTATAATTTAAATATTTTTCAGTAAATATAATAGCTCTTGTAAAATGTTTGATTTTAAGCTGCACTTGGAATATAATGAAGCAGTTGGCGCCAGGGAGTTATGGGCTCCTAGCCAAAGTCCGTAAGCTATCATTTAGAAAAATTTCGTATCTGTAACTATCGGGCTGTTGTTAAACACTTCGTACTAACGCAGCGGCGAACGAATTAATGTTTGATATAAGCTACGGTTTTCGACCCAACTGCTATTAAGATTCTTAAGATTTACAAAGAAATGTTATTCTTTCTTATTCTGACAGTAAAACTAAAATATATAACCTTTGTAGAAATAGGTCTTTAAATAGCGAAATTTAGATTTACTTGCAACGATGATATGGAAGATAGCACCAGCTAAGAAAGCCCCAGCAAAATATTGTACGCCAACTAGTCACCAACCAACCAATAAATCTAATATTTATGGCGGGTAATATTTTTAAGTGTTTCATATTGTTTAGGGTTTTAGGGGATTTCCTAATCTTGATACGGTGTGCTTGATACGGTTCAATAATGATAAGTGAATTCAAAAATATTATGTGCGTCACTGAAGTGTGTTTGTTTTGTTGTTCACTTCGGATCATACCGACTAGTTGTATCACAACAAATTGCTGTTGATAACCCTACGATCAGCAGAGTGGTTAGCCTGTATCCAAATCGAATACATACACATTGTGCTGGATAGCTTAGCTTTTCCAAGTAATGCATGGAAACAATCCTCTCTATCTATAGAGTGCAGGCGACTACAGTTTGGAACAAAAGTTTCAAATGCTGATGACATTATAGCCAACATCTGACTTACCATGAACCACTGAGGCTAAAGTCTGGTAAACATTGACTTACCATGAACCACTGACGCAAAAGTCTGATACACATTGACCTACCTTGAACCACTGAAGCAAAAGTCTGGTACATATTGACCTGCCTTGAACCACTGAGCAAAATTCTGGTAAACATTGATCTACCATGAACCACTGAGGTAAAAGTCTTTGTAAACATTGACCTACTATGAAACACTAAGCAAAAGTCTGGTAAACATTGACCTAACATGAACCACTGAGGCAAAAGTCTCGTAAACATTGACCTACCATAAACCACTGAAACAAAAGTCTGGTAAACATTCGCATAAAACATGAAATTTAATCAGAAAATAACAATTCTGAATAACATTCATACGAGCAATCTGTATCGAGAGATAGGCAAATATAAACACGATTGGATGTAACTACATTTATTGTTGTTATGTTGCTGTACAATAAAACAAACAAGATGATAATAGAATCACGATTTGAACTTGCACACGAGGACAGTGATACAACTGGAACGCCCCTGACATGGGCCGTATAGACCTCAGTTGCAGTGGAGGGTACAATATATTTATATATTTACAGCGGCTCAATCTTACGAACACTACCTAAATTAACGGATATTTCCTATTTTTAGCAATATAGATGACACGAAATGATCTGCCTGTGTAAAATAAATATGACGAATAACGCCGATTTAAACCTGTCTTGTGTTTAAAGTTCTTACTTTATGAAATAATTTGCTTAATACCGATGAACATACTGTTGCCTGCCTCATGATTTTAAACAGGTTCGTTAGGCTTATGCTCGCGCTTTGTAACCACTGAGCAATGAATGTGCTGTTGCTCGCATTTTTAGGCTAATAATGACATGAAGTCTAACGCAGCAACATCATATTTTGTATAAAATTGCCGTAGAGCAACCATACACGTTAAAGGGTTAACAACCTCGTTGCTGTTGCTGAAGTGCATGTTAACAATCTCAGTGCGTCTATGAAGTTAAAGTAATTTTGCTAAATGTTTTTTTCGAAACCAGAATCTTAAAACCTTCAAACTTAGATGTAAAACCCAACTTTCGATCGAACATACACGTTAAAGGCATAACAACCTCGTTGCTGTTGCTGAAGTGCGTGTTAACAACCTCAGTGCGTCTATGAAGTTAAGGTAATTTTGCTAAATTTTTTCGAAGCCAGAATCTTAAAACCTTCAAACTTAGACGTAAAAAGCCAACTTTCGATCGAATATACACGTTAAAGGGTTAACAACCTCGTTGATGTTGCTGAAGTGCATGTTAACAATCTAAGTGCGTCTATTAAGTTAAAGCAATTTTGCTAAATGTTTTTTTCGAAGCCAGAATCTGAAAACCCCTCAAACTTAGATGTAAAAAACTAACATTCGATCGAACATACACGTTAAAGGGTTAACAACCTCGTTGCTGTTGCTGAAGTGCGTGTTAGCAATCTAAGTGCGTCTATGAAGTTAAGGTAATTTTGCTAAATGTTTTTTTCGAAACCAGAATCTTAAAACCTTCAAACCTAGATGTAAAAACCAACATTCGATCGAACAAACATTTGCTGCTTCATTTAGACATTATGTTCCAGTTGATAGTGCAGCAACGGCTAACGATGTTTATGGAATATATATGTAGGAATAATAAATAGCAGTTTTTAACTCATCTGCTTCTACTTTTAAGCTTCATCAGGATAAAAATCAAGATTGGTTCGATGACAGTGACTCGGAGATTCAGTTAATGCTTGACAAAATGCATAGACAACACCTTGACTGGATAAATGACAAACAGTCTCACTTGAAAAAGTCCGTGTACACTCACTCGAAACAGCAAGTACAAGCCAAACTACGCACCATGAAAGATAATTGGTGGCTACAAAAAGCTCAAGTGTTACAAAAGGCGGCGGATAGTGGAGAGTCCAAAGGTTTATTCAACGAACTCAAGACAATTTATGGCCCAAAATCAGGCGGAGCTACTCCCATATACAACAGCGATGGATCAATGCTGCTGACAGACAAACAGCAGATACTCGATCAGTGGGCTGAGCACTTCAATGCAGTACTGAACTGTCCATCTTCCGTGGCTTCGTATGCGATCGACATCCTCGAACAGAGACCGACACTTGATATGCTGGCAGATATGCCAAGTCAAGATGAAGTTCTCAACAACTTTCTCCTGGGAAGGCCGCAGGCTCTGACAGCATACCTGCCGAAATATACAAGCTCGGCGGGCAGAAACTGACCCACAAGCTAGCCTCCCTGATGAAACTAATCTGGAGACAGGAAATCGTCCTCAGGAGTTTCGTGACGCAAACATCATACACCTCTTCAAGCGGAAAGGCAACCGAGCCAGCTGTGACAACCATCGTGCATCTCTCTACTGGCTGCGGCCGGAAAAGTTCTTGCCCGAGTCATGCTCAATAGACTCACAGAGCGGCTTGCCGGAAATATCCTCCCAGAAAGCCACTGCGGTTTCAGAGGCGGTCGTGGGATAGCTGATATGGTGTTCACTTCACGACAAATTCAGGAGAAATTTCGTGAGCAGGGTCAAGAGCTCTATACCGTATTCATCGACCTCACTAAGGCTTTTGACTCTGTCAACCGAGAGGGACTATGGAAGATACTCAAGAAGTGTGGCTGCCCAGACAAATTCATTAACGTTGCAAAGTCCTTTCACGACGGTATGCAAGCGCGTGTACTAGAGCAAGGAATCTTCTCAGACGCGTTCAATGTCACAAACGGAGTTAAGCAAGGCTGCGTCCTGGCCCCGACACTACTTAAAATATTCTTTGCCACAGCGAAAACGATGTCCCTGGTATCTATCTTCGATGTCGTATGGATGGCGGCATTTTCAAGCTCCGACGGCTTAAGGCTAAGTCTAAGGTGTGCATGGCAATTGTTCGTGAGCTCATGTTTGCAGACGATTGTGCACTGATGGCCCACACTCTACCACTTATACAAAAACTGGTAGACTGTTTTGCTAGGGCAGCAATGCGTTTTGGCCTCACAATTAGTCTGAAAAACACAGAGACCATGTTTCAATCGAGTTCTGCTAGCACATCTTCACATAAGCCAAATGTGACCATTGATAATGTTCCCCTCAATGTCGTGGATCAATTTTGCTATCTAGGTAGTATCCTGTCAAATACCCTGGATATTGGCCCGGACATAAAAAAGCGTATAGGCGCAGCCACCTCCGCGTTTGGACGGCTAGAATCTCGTGTGTGGAAGGAGCATCAAACTTACAACAAAAATTGCTATCTATAAAGCTGTAGTCCTTGCAACACTTGCACATGGCTGTGAATCATGGACTACTTACCGTCGCCACATACACAAACTTGAGCAGTTCCATATGCGTTGCCTATGGCACATTGCCCACATTCGCTATCAAGAAATGATACAAAAAACAGAGGTGCTGGGAAGATGTAAGATGTCCACTATGGAGGCTACCATCATGAGGCATCAACTCCACTGGTGTGGTCATGTCGCTAGAATGTCAGAGAACCGTATTCCAAATGTCGTCTTCTACTCTGAATTATCCTCCGGAACAAGGAAAGTTGGTCGACCAAAAAAACGCTGTCGTGACAGTCTCGCGGCACACCTCATTGCAGCAGACATCTCCACTGCACGATGGGAGAGTGCGGCGAGCGACAGGTCTTTGTGGAGACAGAAATGCCATGAAGGCATGAAGAAATTCGAAGAGACCTGGATCCTGCAAGCAGTGCAGTGGCGTAGGAGACGCAAGGAGATAGAAACAACAGCCCAGTCATCAGCTACAGTCGAGACTCAATTCACCTGTCAAGTCTGCGGGAGCCTCTGCGGAGCGAGGATCGGTCTCATCTCACATATGAAGATGCACTAGTTCAACCAGTGATCTCATACGTCGCATCTACGGAAAACTCCATCATCAATAAATAGCGAATAAATTGCACGTCGCGGAGGCGATACGTGGTTTTAATTTTCAAAATGCGGATATTGGCGATGCTTTATCGACGCCGTGTTTTTTTCAGATGTTTTGAATGTGGAAATACACATTCAAGAATTCGTGAGTTCTAAAGTAGATATATATTGTTCGGTTTTGGTTGCTAAAAGCTTGTGGAGTATGGCTGCACTTTTAGCTGAATTCCAATAATCAATTCATACGAGCATAACTGGCTTATTGTTGTTACGAAAATCGCCTTAGTCCCCAATATACATTTTGTCGTCGTTGCTTAGAAATGGAGTACTACATATTGTACATTTTTCATCGCTCATTATGCATCATTTACTACAGTAAGATGCGTGCGCATGGTCCTAATTATGTCACGCGTTCAAATGGGTTAGCTACTATGTCACGCATACAGTCCAGCTGGACTGTTTAAATTTTGAATAGCTTAGCTAGGCTATGCATTTGTCGTCGAGTGTCGAGCCGGACTGTGCTTTTGTCACGAGGCGTTCAGCTGAGCACTATACTTCAGCCAGAGACTATTTAGTTCGCAAACATTGCATTTTAACTATACGTATCTAAATAATGCTCCGAAGGCGGCATACGGCTTAAAACGTTAATTGTATATATTAAAATAAATATGAAACTTAGAATTAGTGTGAAGGCGCTATACAACAAAATGCTGTTACACTAAGCACATTACTAAATGAAATTCCTCAATTGACAGTTCAGCCGGACGCTCCGTTTGTCACGTAGAGCCTAGCTAAGCTCCCTGTTTATCACATTAAGACTAGCTCAGCTATAAGAATGTACCATAGTAGTCCAGCTAAGCTATAGTTCACCCGAACTAGTTGAGTTGGACGTGTGACATAATTTGGCCCTGGCGCACGCATCTTGTGAATGATGCATTATGAGTGAACTCAGTAACAGTTGTACGTGCATTCTGTACCTATGTAATAAACTTATAGGAAGACCTAGCAACGTTATCCTCCGCACTGCACGATACTCCAGTATTCTGTACCAGTAGGAAATATCTACCACCATGTACCGAATTAGTCTCAGATCGGTGCGATATTACTCCTAGTGACAGGGTTTAGTGCCTATAACTCAGGTCATCGATGTATTTTTCGCAGCTCCACACGAGCGGTGGGTTTACGTTATATATTTCCTTTGTGAGAAGAGAACATGTTGTTTTGTTTTTTGTTAAGCATAGAAGCTCACTTTTAGAAAACATGACGATCAAGGTTTTGGTCTCGTAGGACTCCATTAAAATTTGGGGAAACTATTTGAAGAAACAACGTTTTTCTATTCGCCTGAATTAAAACGTAAAATTTTATGTGATGTTCCAAGATGTTTACTACGAATAGTCTTGTTTCATTAAAAATACCGCTCCCTACTCATGCATCATGAACAAATTCCTGTTGCACACTTCGTTCTCAACAAGATTGATATGGAATCGTCATATGTGGTATTGGCCGTGTCCTCGAGAATCTCCGATATTAAATTTTTATTCAGCCTTTATGGCGAAAGCCTGATAATTGGAAATTCATTTTAGAGAACGACATTAATTTATTACTATGATAAAATAAAGTTAATTTGCAATTCTAATTAGTCCGAGCCTCAAATGTCTGGTCGTTGCATGCAAAATCTCAGTATCATTCCAGTTATCTTGTTTACAACTTAATCCGCGAGATCTAGTTCAAACACTTTGTTTTAACGCATTAGAAATTATTCAAAATTATTGTTCCAAAATTTAGTGCTAAACTTCACAAAAATTTCAACTAAGTTTTTTAGGTGTAGCTGTTTTACTCAAATTCAATAATGTATTATACAGTATTGAAATCGAGTTTTACACGCGTGGAAACCTTATATGTTTAGACATGGTAGCTAAGACGTTACCACGCAGTGCATCGAAATCAAATTTATTCAGTAGAGATGAGAAGTTAGGCTTGAAACATAGCTAATGTGTGAGCAGTCTCCAGTGTCCTGAAACCTCGTTATTTCAAAGCGAGCCTAACCAAACCGGAAATTTCATTTTTGTTTTGCATGTGGCTATTTTTCCCAGAAATCGTATCAGAAATCTTTGTCAGAACCCGAAGCGACTTAACTCCCACACAATTCATGTATACATACACGCTCATGGGGCGGGGTAGGGGGTTATCCTTCGTTATCGGCATGGATCGGCTGGATGACCATTCCTGGAAGCCTAAAATCGACTCTCTCTTCTGAGGCCCGTCTACCCAAGTGGGACTTCAGACCATGAGCATGTATGCTTGTACAAAATAACCAATTACTGCTATCATGTAAATGTAACAGTGCTTTATCTTGCAGAAACGGTAAATTTAGATTAATGTTGTTAGCCGCAACGTCAGCTTTTTTATTTATGAATGTTATAGGCTGAAAGCCAAACATCCTTTTTATAATAAACATTCCTATTTATACGGTGAACCCATTTGGATTACTTGTACAATCGGGGATAGGGTTACAATGTCACATGCGACACGGATTTTACATTAATGTCAGCGATGCAAATTACGTTTCTGCGCTAATTTTTTCATTTATCATGGTCAAGCACGCCAACATGAAAGATACCATGGAGTTGCTTGCCATGAGTCGTGTTTCCGTGAGTCAGTTTGGACCTATGAAACCGTGGTGTGAGTTGCGTACGAAATTTGTTTGGTACGATAGTGGGATGGCAGCTTGAACATTAAAGATTTAAATGTTTTACATGCCTCAGTTAAGGCCACAATCCACTAAGTTTTATTGTTAATAGGGACCAATTTTTACTTTCTCCACCTGTGTTGTTTTCCTAGCCTTTTCATGTTCCTTACATGCCTGAGCAACTACAGTTCCTAAAACGATTTGTGGCTTGCTACGTTGCTTGCAACGATGCAATCATGCAATCGGTGCTATGTTCCTGGTTCTTCAAACATTGCAAGATACACAAATTCCGTTTTGTTTGGCATCAAATGATTAAATTATCATCACAATAAAAAGTACTCCACAAAATCTACCATTGAGTCAACATTTACCTAGTCTGAGCCAATAACTAATTGACTCAGACACTGTGTCAATCTTCGACTCAGTAGGAGTCAGCTTGGACTCATTCTGAGTCAACCTGACTGAATCCTGATGGTACTGACGCAGCTGAGCTAAAATTCACTCCGTGTTTGTACAAGGAACGATATATGTGAACAGATATCGCATGTATATAAATTCGTGTTTACAGTTTACCATATCGGCGTCGCATTCAGAGTCACGCGCTTTTGCCTTCTGCATCGAAGAAATTTTAGAAAATCAAATTACCAATATCCAAACTTGAAAATAATGATTCAGAACCACGCAAACGCACTCGGAACGCCTTTTAGTTTTCTCCAAGCACCAAATATATATGTATGTGTATATGTGTGTATATTTATTTACATATAGCATAGTTTTTCTAGAAACCCAACGTTCCGCTATTCATGTGATAATAAATTCTATTTTTTCATGTGACCCGAATGTTGTTTACAATCCAGCTTTTTCAATTTCATTTGTATTAAGTTAGCGTCGAACGATGAAATAGAAACCACAAAATTAGGTTTTCACTTTAAAAAGAAACAGCTGTGTTATTAAAACTCTCACAGCTGCAAATAACATATTTTAAAGCTTATATTAATATATATAATAATTATAGAAATCTTTTATCTTATACATGCGGCGGCCAGTTTATAAGGAACAGCATATCGTAATTTTGTCTGCGAATAGTCTAAATGGTACCATTCAAAGGTATACGGTACGTGACCATGTAATAAAACAGATGGTGTGTGAGACAAGCATCAAGGTAAACTATAGTGCACAGAATCATCTATTGAATCTTAGGCTCATGTCAACTTTAGGGACCGAAGTATAATGCATGCCATGCCGTTCTCGACATACTAAGCCTAAGCCTTAGTCTTAGCCTAAGCTAAAGTCCTTATATGAGCCATGTACTAAGCCTAAGTCTGGGGGCTGCCGCCCACCGAACCCCACTCTTAGCTGTTCTTCTTTCTAACGTTATAACGGCCGGCCCCTAAAGTTGACATGGGCCGAATCTTACATACATGCTCATAGGGGGACAGTAGATTGGCCCCTGAGGCTCGGACTGCCATTCGGGGCCCAGCCGCTCCCCATGGGACATAACCTGACCCCTCAGACGTTTCGCACCCCTGCACCCCCTCTTCGGCGCATGAAAAACTTTGGTAATAACAGGCAGAAAACTGGTAAAAATGTTTAGCTTGGGCGGAAATGTGAAAAACTGGGGAAAACTGGCAAAAGGTATGATAAAACAGGTACAATGTGTGTCAAAAAATTTCAAAATTTGACTTCCGAGAATCTTCAAATATTTCGTACCCCTGATGACCTCCCCCCGATGTGGCAGTATGACTGACACCATAACCAAATATTCTGATTGTTTTCGTAAAACTGTGTCAATTGCTATAAATGCGAAATTGTTACTGTAACGATGTTAAACTGAAATTAAATAACGATGATAGGGTTGAGTGTTAACTAAATGTGTGTTTGAAGAAGGAAAAGCAAATGAATGTACTGAAAGGCTAATGTAATCTCAATCGGTAGTGTGGGAATAGGTTTAATTAACCGTGGAAGTAGCACTCAGGACTTAAGATAACGCTCGTTACTACGTTACCAATACACAATCACAACACACTACAAACATAATAAATGTATAAGTATATATGAATTGATTGAGATAAGAAGAGGGATCGTAAGATCCAATGCCTATCCTTAGAAATATGAATATATAATATATGTGACACACTAACACTAAATACTCACAAGCACCAGTAGATTTTCGCTCGCAAAGAAGTATACGTATATTATTATTGATTGAGTTAAGAAGAGGGATCGTAAGATCCAAGTCCTAGCCTTAGATTGAATACACGTATACGCAATATCGGAGCACCAGCGTGCTCTCGCCACAACACTGTAGACTGAGTTCCACAGAGGCTAGGTTCAGAAATGGAGCACCAGTGTGCTCTCAATAAGTGCTTAAACTGGAGCACCAATGTGCTCTCAACCGAATAGAACAGAAGCACTAATGTGCTCTCAAAAGTACTCAACGGAGACAATCATTGAAAGTACAAGAGTTGGTATTCTGGTCCGCACTTCAGAAAAATTTGTCCATGTAACACGTATTCAACCAGGTAGTAAAGTCACGAATGCCGATAAGCTACCAGTACCAAAACATGGTGTAATGTTTTTCGCTCACTCTAACTTTTCAATGATAATCGTGGAAGACCAAGTACTCATGGCCAGTTTTCGCCCAGTACAAGATTTCGAAGTCTTTATGCAGATTATTGGAAACTTTTCGTTTAATTTTTCTGAAATAGCCCCACCTACTTGGAGTAACCTAGGGGATGTGAAGTACCACTCCTCGTTAACCGATCAGCGCTTAAAACGGGAACTTATGTATCTTATTCACGATGATTACGACTTTCCTGAGGAAGTCATGTATGCTATAGCTGTGTTGATCCTAGGAATAGTGTTACTGTGTGTATTATATGTGTTATGGAGAAAATGGCGTAAACTATTAACGTGCTTATGTAAAAGACAGAAGTTCTGTTAACGCAAGAGGTTTAAATACTAAAGGGATCGAAATGATAGAGACTCCAAGCATACAACAAAAGGTTCAAACGCACTACAGGGGCGCATGTGGCCGTCCAGCCACCGTTCCAGAAGTTTGTGAGCTTCCCTTCTGTTGTGGCAGAGTGCCCAATATGACCAGTAAGCAACAAATAAACACACACGTGTCCGAGACCGTATTTACGATGGGTAAAGCTGCGTCCCAAATTGATGTCACTATAGAAGGTGAACCATTCACCGGAATCTTAGATACCGGTAGCAATATAACCATAATTTCAAAAGAAACTCTTGATAAGCTTGGGCTAACGTCCGAAGACCTGGTTCCGGTCCCTTGGACTTCAGCTGTAGGAATAACAGGACACAATTTGCAAATGAAGGGAGCTGTTAAGGTTGCCCTTGGCATCGGTAAACGAAACTTTGATTTTCATGTTTTCGTGTCCAATGAGTGTACACATTCTGTAATAATAGGTGTTGACGTATTGCGTCAACTTGGCACAGTGACCATCAACTACCAAAAAGAACAAGTAGTAATAGATGGCGTACCTTACCAACTAGGAGGAACCGATTTCAAAACCCTGCGTTTGGAAACCAATACGACTATCCCACCCCGAACTGAGGTGGTAATACCCTGTGAGATTGAAGGGTTCAATTAAGAGGGTGATGTTATTTTTGAGCCGAGTAATAAACTGGATCAATTTGATTTACAGGCAGCCCAAATTTTAATATCAAACGACACGAGAATTACTATCCCGGTTAGGTTATTTAACAAGAATACAAAAATTTATAAAACTAGGGAAGTCGGGAACCGAAGTCTGCTATTGATTTTCGGGCCTGTAATGCCAAATATAAAAAAGTCCTAATTGATTGAACGACCGTAAATACCGCCGCCTTTCCATGTTGTGGTAGAAATTGGGTAACCTGTTACTTTTCCGAACGGCCCATGATTAGCATTTTTATAGGTTTGGCTTATAATAAATATATACATTTACAGTCCTAATGTGTTAAAAGCAACTGTAGTGCGAGCAGTTGCTATGTAACACACCACCGTTCGCGCAGTTGCAGATTTTATGCGTAATTTTTGGCCATTTTATTTGCTTAATGTTCCATCTGTCTGTACTGTATTGCTGTTTGTATGTATATAAGCATAAGCATGTACGTATACGTTTAAGTAAGAGCATTTATACATGTTTATATGCGTAAATATGCGCACATTTTGTTTCAAATAGACAACTTCAGTTGCCGTTTGCTTTAGATTTTAATAGATTTTTAACTCGAAAAGTTCTGTTAAACATAGAGCTTTGATTTATATCTTCGCAAGCCAAACTCTTAGTGCCACCTGCTGGGTTAGCAATATTTGTGGATTTGTTAGAAATATTTGTGGATTTACGATAAATTTATGTAAATGTCAAATCTGGTTGTTAGTGAGATTTTTAGGTACAAATAGAACTTTTGCGGTTGCGAAAACAGTAAACATCAAAAAATATTTCTCTGTGTAGGCTTCTAAAAATAACTGGAATGTAGCAATATTTCGCACAATTCTAAGAATAACTCCCAGCAGTCTAGGATTTCCTAGATAGTTTGACATGTATAAAAGATCAATCAGGTACTGCTCAGGCGCTCAGTCTCAAAGTGCCGATCTACTGGTAAGTGTTCACTTTATTCTTACGACCAAGCGGTCTCCTTTATAACTTAAACAATTTTGCGAGCGAGCACGTTGGTGCTTCTATACAGCGTTGTTGACTGAGTTGCACGTATCTGAGAGCACATTGGTGCTTCAGTTGAGTACTTTTGAGAGCACATTAGTGCTTCTGTTCTATTCGGTTGAGAGCACATTGGTGCTCCAGTTTAAGCGCTTATTGAGAGCACACTGGTGCTCCATTTCTGAACCTAGCCTCTGTGGAACTCAGTCTACAGTGTTGTGGCGAGAGCACGCTGGTGCTCCGATATTGCGGTATTCAATCTAAGGCTAGGACTTGGATCTTACGATCCCTCTTCTTAACTCAATCAATAATAATATACGTATACGGCTTTGCGAGCGAAAATCTACTGGTGCTTGTGAGTATTTAGTGTTAGTGTGTCACATATATTATATATTCATATTTCTAAGGATAGGCATTGGATCTTACGACCCCTCTTCTTATCTCAATCAATTCATATATACTTATACATTTATTCTGTTTGTAGTGTGTTGTGATTGTGTATTGGTAACGTAGTAACGAGCGTTATCTTAAGTCCTGAGTGCTACTTCCACGGTTAATTAAACCTATTCCCACACTACCGATTGAGATTACATTAGGCTTTCAGTACATTCATTTGCTTTTTTTTCTTCAAACGCACATTTAGTTAACACCCAACCCTATCATCGTTATTTAATTTCAGTTTAACATCGTTACACTTGGAGGTCCCACCGAGACCCGATTCTTTATATTCGGGTTCAACGAATTCGGAAAGGATTCACAAGTATTTGTAACCATAAATACCTAGCACATAAATACGGCCGCTTATCAGCTTCGAAGTACCCAAAATCTCTACAATTTAGAGTTAACGGACGACGAGCAAGATAGTTCTTTCTTTGAAACTGATCTAGAAAACCAACAAATGGATAGTTTAATTAAAAATATCGGCCAACTCGATCATGTTATCAAGGACCTAGCTACTAGATTAGACGATGGCTTAAGGGATCTTTCAGGCGAAGTTGACGAGGTATCTCAACGAGTCCGCCTAGGAAACGATACAAATCTTTCCATCTCACCTTTCCGTGGAGATTTAACTGGCCAAGATTTCAACTCCTGGTTAGAAAACTTTAACCTTATTTGCGATGCTAAAATAATTGATGACAATATGAAGCTTAGAATGCTACCCGCATACCTGAGAGACAGAGCAAGGGATGCGTATGAACGGGTCCCCGATGCAGCAAAGAGAAACTTTAACTCTGAGAACCGCCTTATTAACTCCAGAGTGGTCAATGTTTCATGAAGCAGCACTTGAGCAGTGCCATCAAATGAGTGGTGAGACAGTGACCGCATATCTTAAGGCGATTAAGAAAGCCTGCCGTAGCATATATCAGCATGAAAATGATGCGACCTTACAAAGGAAAATTATATCCCGATTCTTTAATGGATTGCGATCACCGGAGATGAAGCAACAAGTATTCCGGGATATGCCAAACACACTGAGGAAAGCAGAAGACCTTGCCCAGAAACTGGATATGCAATCCGTTCTTTGTGGAAATGTATCCTCACCAGTCGGATTGACCAGTGTTACTAATAATTTAGCACGGGATCAAACCTTACAAAAGGTAGCACAAGGAATGGAACTGCTAGCTAGGAACCAAAAGGACATAGCAAATACTTTGCAGCGAGTTAGGAATAACCAACCAAGGAGAAACAACCGCCCATCTACTGTTAGTACAAATCAAAACCGGCCACCCGAGGATCGACCTCGTCCTAATAACTTTGAACAAAATTTCTCACCTCGCGGACCACGCTGCTTCAATTGCGGTAGATTAGGCCACATGGCAATGGGTTGCTTGCTTGGAGGAAACCACACTATGACAAATAATATCAGTCGCCAACCAATCAGTGGTTTTCAACCTGGTAATAATTTTAGACAAAATTTCAGGAAACTTCCGGTCAGTACTAACCTTAGACCAAATATCCCCAACGTTGGCCACATGGCCAATGCTCCCAATACCAGACACGTTGTTGCAACAGCAATGCTGCATCCTATGCTCAAAGAAACGGAACACAAAGCTTCCAATGAAGTTATATATAGAACTGGGTTAGAAAAGCTTCGCAGGGAGGTGGATGCTCTTACCAAACAGAATTCCTTACTCGTTGAAAAGGCTTACCCACAATTAGTTGGTGCAATTGCGGTAAAATCTAAACCATCTGAACCAACTAGTATTGAAGTACAAACTGACCCGCAAAAAATACCTAAAGTGCCCAATGAGCCAAAGGCCAAACTAAGATATGGCCTAACATCAGTTCGACCACTTTTGGTCCTACTCTCCTTGGTTACGCTAATGGCTCCAGCGCAATCCACAGTAGCTAGCTAAACCGCTTACATCCTCATATTTTCCCTTCTTTTGGTGTAGGATTTGTTCCCGAAGGCTTGGTCATGACAGCTGCAGATTCGGTTTATGTACCTATACTTGTCCATACAAGACATGAACAGCATGAAGCCTGTAAAACTGCGGTAAGGTATTCGGTCAACCCTAAGGATTGTAATTGTACAGGTCAACAATTTTTACATGATCAGACGCGGAAAGCCCTTAGTGAGCTGAGTGAAAATTTTCGCAATTCTATTGATCCGGCATTTTATGAGGCTCTCTTGCAGAGTATTTGCACCGACAAACCGTTTACCTGTACCCTTGCTCATCCAAAACGACAAAAACGTTTTGTCGCGGTTGCCTTAGCGGGAGTTGCCTCCGTTGCAAGTATAGGTTTGGGAATCGCTAATAGCATTCAAATGTCTCATCTTAAACCTAAACTCATAGCACTACAGAATTCGGTACGAGTATTTGGGGAACAAACCATCCGCAACGAAGAAGCAATAGCACAACTGACCGTTAATCAGGAACGAATATATGCCATCACACACGACATTGTCCGTTATATGGAACAAACATCTGTCGCCTTAGAATGCACACTCATGAAAACCGTAGCTTGGACCCACTTTATGGCACAAACTAACTTTTTCTTAAACGATGTTAGGAATGTAGTCCGCGCTATGGTTTTGGCAGGTAATAGCGGAACTCTATCGTCAGAAATCTTAACCACTTCGCAAATAAAATTGTTAGTCCAGCGAGAACCCACATTGCACGACACGATATATTTACACGATCCCAGTCTGTTCTATCATTTCGTTAAAGCCTACGCAGTAATAATGGATATAATGAACACTAGATTCGGACTCATATTAGAGATCCCCCGCATAAGAGTCAAGAATATTCTACCGCTTATGAGAGTTGTTAATGTAGGATTTAATAACATAGCCTCTAACACAACTGTGAGATTGTCGCTTCCACAGTTCATTACATATGATACTGCACTAAATAAGGGTTACTTTTACGAAGTTAAATCGGATGGCTGCCACAAAACTCCAGGCCTGTGGTATTGTAATAGAGCGGCATTGCCAACGAGCACCAGTGACAGATGTTTGCATGATTTGAGAAATTCATCAGTGAAAAATTCTTGCACATTCGATATCAAACAGTACTCGCCAGAGACAATCATTGAAAGTACAAGAGTTGGTATTCTGGTCCGCACTTCAGAAAAATTTGTCCATGTAAAACGTATTCAACCAGGTAGTAAAGTCACGAATGCCGATAAGCTACCAGTACCAAAACATGGTGTAATGTTTTTCGCTCACTCTAACTTTGCAATGCTAATCGTGGAAGACCAAGTACTCATGTCCAGTTTTCGCCCAGTACAAGATTTCGAAGTCTTTATGCAGATTATTGGAATCTTTTCGTTTAATTTTTCTGAAATAGCCCCACCTTCTTGGAGTAAGCTAGAGGATGTGAAGTACCACTCCTCGTTAACCGATCAGCGCTTAAAACGGGAACTTATGTATCTTACTCACGATGATTACGACTTCCCTGAGGAAGTCATGTATGCTATAGCTGTGTTGATCCTAGGAATAGTGTTACTGTGTGTATTATATGTGTTATGGAGAAAATGGCGTAAACTATTAACGTGCTTATGTGAAGTTATGTTAACGCAAGAGGTTTAAATACTAAAGGGATCGAAATGATAGAGACTCCAAGCATACAACAAAAGGTTCAAACGCACTACGGGGGTGCATGTGGCCGTCCAGCCTCCATCTGCTATGCTGTTCCACATCATCATCCACCTACAAATTTAACAGCCACCGTTCCAGAAGTTTGTGAGCTTCCCTTCTGTCGTGGCAGAGTGCCCAATATGACCAGTAAGCAACAAATAAACACACACGTGTCCGAGACCGTATTTACGGTGGGTAAAGCTGCGTCCCAAATTGATGTCACTATAGAAGGTGAACCATCCACCGGAATCTTAGATATCGGTAGCAATATAACCATAATTTCAAAAGAAACTCTTGATAAGCTTGGGCTAACGTCCGAAGACCTGGTTCCGGCCCTTGGAGTTCAGCTGTAGGAATAACAGGACACAATTTGCAAATGAAGGGAGATGTTAAGGTTGCCCTTGGCATCGGTAAACGAAACTTTGATTGTCATGTTTTCGTGTCCAATGAGTGTACACATTCTGTAATAATAGGTGTTGACGTATTGCGTCAACTTGGCACAGTGACCATCAACTACCAAAAAGAACAAGTAGTAATAGATGGCGTACCTTACCAACTAGGAGGAACCGATTTCAAAACCCTGCGTTTGGAAGCCAATACGACTATCCCACCGCGAACTGAGGTGGTAATACCCTGTGAGATTGAAGGGTTCAATTACGAGGGTGATGTTATTTTTGAGCCGAGTAATAAACTGGATCAATTTGATTTACAGGCAGCCCAAATTTTAATATCAAACGACACGATAATTACTATCCCGGTTAGGTTATTTAACAAGAAGACAAAAATTTATAAAACTAGGGAAGTCGAGAACCGAAGTCTGCTATTGATTTTCGGGCCTGTAATGCCAAATATAAAAAAGTCCTAATTGATTGAACGACCGAAAGTACCGCCGCCTTTCCATGTTGTGGTAGAAATTGGGTAACCTGTTACTTTTCCGAACGGCCCATGATTAGCATTTTTATAGGTTTGGCTTATAATAAATATATACATTTACAGTCCTAATGTGTTAAAAGCAACTGTAGTGCGAGCAGTTGCTATGTAACACACCACCGTTCGCGCGGTTGCAGATTTTATGCGTAATTTTTGGCCATTTTATTTGCTTAATGCTCCATCTGTCTGCACTGTATTGCTGTTTGTATGTATATAAGCATAAGCATGTACGTATACGTTTAAGTAAGAGCATTTATACATGTATATACGTGTAAACATGCGCATATTTTGTTTCAAATAGACAACTTCAGTTGCCGTTTGCTTTAAATTTTAATAGATTTTTAACTCGAAAAGTTCTGTTAAACATAGAGCTTTGATTTATATCTTCGCAAGCCAAACCCTTAGTGCCACCTGCTGGGTTAGCAATTTTGAGAAATATTTGTGGATTTACGATAAATTTATGTAAATGTCAAATCTGGTTGTTAGTGAGATTTTTAGGTACAAATAGAACTTTTGCGGTTGCAAAAACAGTAAACATCAAAAAATATTTCTCTGTGTAGGCTTCTAAAAATAACTGGAATGTAGCAATATGTCGCACAATTCTAAGAATAACTCCCAGCAGTCTAGGATTTCCTAGATAGTTTGACATGTATAAAAGATCAATCAGGTACTGATCAGGCGCTCAGTCTCAAAGTGCCGATCTACTGGTAATTGTTCACTTTATTCTTACGACCAAGCGGTCTCCTTTATAACTTAAACAATTTTGCGAGCGAGCACGTTGGTGCTTCTATACAGCGTTGTTGACAGAGTTGCACGTATCTGAGAGCACATTGGTGCTTCAGTTGAGTACTTTTGAGAGCACATTAGTGCTTCTGTTCTATTCGGTTGAGAGCACATTGGTGCTCCAGTTTAAGCGCTTATTGAGAGCACACTGGTGCTCCATTTCTGAACCTAGCCTCTGTGGAACTCAGTCTACAGTGTTGTGGCGAGAGCACGCTGGTGCTCCGATATTGCGGTATTCAATCTAAGGCTAGGACTTGGATCTTACGATCCCTCTTCTTAACTCAATCAATAATAATATACGGCTTTGCGAGCGAATATCTACTGGTGCTTGTGAGTATTTAGTGTTAGTGTGTCACATATATTATATATTCATATTTCTAAGGATAGGCATTGGATTTTACGATCCCTCTTCTTATCTCAATCAATTCATATATACTTATATAATTATTCTGTTTGTAGTGTGTTGTGATTGTGTATTGGTAACGTAGTAACGAGCGTTATCTTAAGTCCTGAGTGCTACTTCCACGGTTAATTAAACCTATTCCCACACTACCGATTGAGATTACATTAGCCTTTCAGTACATTCATTTGCTTTTCATTCTTCAAACACACATTTAGTTAACACCCAACCCTATCATCGTTATTTAATTTCAGTTTAACATCTTTACATTACATTACTCGAAAAACCATTTATAAATACAACTGGGAGGATAATGAATAAACACGCATAGTAGCACATGGTGTAATAGAGACTATACAACTTTGTCAAGGCTTCTGATTTTTATTCTACCCAATTATCTACGAACCGTTAGATATGTAAGTCCCTCAAAATAGGTAAAATGTGTGTCAAAAAATTTCAAAATTTGACTTCCGAGAATCCTCAAATATTTCGTATCCCTGTATCCCTGATGACCTCCCCCCGATGTGGTAGTATGACTGACACCATAACTAAATTCTGATTGTGTTCGGGAGGATAATGAATAAACACGCATAGTAGCACATGGTGTAATAGAGACTATACAACTTTGTCAAGGCTTCTGATTTTTATTCTACCCAATTTTCTACGAGCCGTTAGATATGTAAGTCCCTCAAAATACCATCAACAAGTTATTAACATATGTCCTAACATAAAAGTGAAAGCGATCGTTCATGCAAGACATATGAGGTTAGTTTTTAAGCGTTATTTTGTACATGATGCTAAGCACTAATGTAGCTAAATCCTCTAATATTTCAGAAAGTGAGTTAAAAATAAAATTGTGGACTTTAATTTATATATACTATTACGGTATTTTACGGGTCGAAAGTCCAAAACTTTTTTAAATATATATTTTTAAATTTTTCAAAGAACCCAGATGTTACTACCGTGTGCCCAAGGACAGGACTACCACCTCCCCCGGGCTTCTGGTATGTTTAGGCCCATAAAACCCGAAATATGCCCATAATACCCGAAATACACGAAAATGGCAATATCTCTGTAACTGTTGGTGCTATACGGGAGCTTTTGGTCTCATTTAGTATAGCAATGTATCCAATATGTAGTAATTAACCAGCATTATTAAGAGCCTAAATATGTACACAACAAGCAAATACATATCCGCCACTATATAGCAACATGGCTGACGATCCCCTATGAACGTGTTTGCAGTATCTTCTCTATTACCTATAAGCATGTATGCACATTTAAAATCCGCGTTTTACTGAAAACACACACCCTAAAAAGCAGCATCGCAAAACATTGTAAACAGTCTTATAGAGGTTTATCTGCTTACAAAATGAGCCCAACTTGACTTAATATATTGTCGAGAAGCAATACATAACGAGATTTTTCGTGTCCCATCGGGATCTGACCTGAGCCTTTGAGCCGCTTTTTTCAGCGGAAGATGTTGGAATGGGGCTTCGCATCCAACCACGAGGACCGATATTGATCAGATGAGCTATAAGTTGGTTCCACCAAAGTTAAGGTACGCGTGTCACACTAAACACGAATAACAGATATAGTCAAATTTCACCGCTATTATATGGCTAGTGAATGTTCTTAGCTTTGCTCGATTTCCTCAATGCACTTAGAATTCAAATATATTGCACTGCCTTGGAGTGCCCAATATTCATACCTGGTCTCCACCCGCGAAATTTTTGTTGTATCACTAAAATACATTATACGTTCACACGGGTTTTTATCGAACAAATCTCGATTAAACAATGTTCGGATAATAAAATTTATTCTATGCTTACTGGAATGAAAAGAAACTCTTTGGCTTAAAGCATGACCATTTATGACTACTAATACACGGGTTTCACTGCCATAACTCTTGTATAAAAAGATCCTTTTAAATAAAACATATCGCCCAATGAAATTTTTTAAATAAATTGTTCCTGCGGACCGATATAGCTTCCTTCTTTGATGCGTATGTTTAAGAACAACGAGATGTTTTAATAAATAAATTACAAAAGTAGATTTTTACACCGCATTCGTGTAACGATGTTAGGTTTAGGCCTTAATTAAGACGTATATAAAGAAGAAATCTCAAACGAATGTATTAAAAAGCCAATATAGTCTCAATGGATAGCGTGGGAATAGATTTAAACTCGGAGGTAGCACGCAGGACTTAGGTAACGCACGTTACTACGCTACGAATTACCCACCAACAACACGCTACAACAAAATAAAATGTATAGTATACATGAATTGATTGTGATAAGAAGAGGAACCATAAGATCCAATGTCTATCCTTAGAAATACAAATATAGAATATATATGACACACAAACAACTAAATATTCACCAGCACAAGTAAATTTTCGCTCGGAAAGACGTATACGTGTATTAGTATCGATTTAGTTACGTAGGTGATAGATGATCCAAGTCCTAGCCTTATGGAATACGCGTATGCGCAATATCGGAGTACTAATGTGCTCTTGCTATAACACTATAGACTGAGTTCCACAGGGGCTAGGTTCAGAAGTGAGCACTAGTGTACTCTCGACGAAAAGGGACAGAAGCACCGATGTGCCCTCAAACTCGTATGCAAATGGTGCACCAACGTGTTATCAAGAATAGAAGCACCAACGTGCTGTTGGTATAATTGAAGCGCTATTGAGGTCTCACTTAAGTGCAACTCAGTCAACACCGCCGTATTGCCGCGCCAATGTGCTCTCAAAATCTTGAAGTTACAAAAGAGACTGCTTGGTCGTAAAACTAAAATAAACACTTACCAGTAAATCGGAGCTTTGACACTCTGGCCTCGATGATTGCCTGGAATAGTCTTTTATACCCGCAGAGCTGTCTATGAAACCCTGCTGGGTGTAATTTTTTGATTATGAGGAATATTGTGTAATTTCAGCTGAAAAATTAACAACATTCGAGTTATTATTAGAAGCCTGCCACAACAACTTTATTTTTGATGATTATTGTCTTCTCAGTAGTAAATCGTTCTATTTTTAATTAAAATTATAGCGGCTGACATTATAACAAAAATATGCTGGGCTAACAGAACTGATCATCAAACACGGAAAATGCTGCTACAAGTACGACATTTTTTCGATGTTTACGATATGAGGACACGGAATCTATTTTAGTTAAGCATTTTGACAAAAGAATTGTGCTTTTAGTTATACTAAAAGTATAAGACGTTTGTCGTTTCTCTTCCTGAAAACACATTTGTGCTTCTTCTGTAACTGAGCTTAAGAGTATGTCTGTGCTCCATTTGCATGCAAATTTGAGAGCACATCGGCGCTTCTGTATCTTTCCGTTGAAAGCAAACTGGTGCTATAGTTGCAAGCTTATGAGAGCACGTTGGTACATCAGTTAGAGAATTTACTGAGAGCACACTCAGTCTTCAGTGTTGTGGCGAAAGCACACTAGTGTTCCCATATCACGTATACTTGTATTCAATCTAAAGCTAGCACTTGGATCACACGATCATCTTCGTAACTCAATCAATACTAATAATAGACGTATACGCCTTTGCGAGAAAAAATTTACTGGCGCTTGGGTGTATCTAGTGTTTGTGTCATATATATTATATATTCATATTTCTAGGATAGGCATTGGATCTTACAATCCTTCTTCTTATCTCAATCAATTCATATGTACTTATACATTTATTTTGTTATAGTTTGTTGTTGATGTGTTATTCGTAACGTAGCAACGATCTTTACCTCAAATCTTGAGTGCTACTTCCAGTTTAAATCTATTCCTATGCTACCGATTGAGATTACATTGGCCTTTTAGCACATTCGTTTGAGTTTTGTTCTTCAAATACACACGCCTTATTAATGCCAAACCTTAACATCGTTGCATTCGTAACAAAACACTCATAGCAGTACTTGTTATCTGTGCCTTTGGACGAAAAGTGTTTAGCCCAGTAACATCTAAGACCAATTATGGCACACCAGATAAGCTCTCGTTTCATCGCTGCTGAGTACTAGATGTGATAACGGGCTGAAATTTTTCGAGACTGTCGAGGCCGTTGAACAACTTCGTGAGCCCGGAACTGCAACTGGCGCGATCCGTTTGAAATCGAGGTTGACCCTGCGCGGAGCTGCAAAATTTCTTTCCAGCCAGGCCCGGCTTGTTTTTAATGGACGCTGTCTCTCTATAACAGCGCATATATAAAGCGAATCCAACAAGATATTCTTAAAATGACCTCAAAGCTATCGAACTGTGTATTAATATTCCATCTCTGACTGTGGCCAGAACGAACCGAAAATTTCCAGACTGGAACTGGAATAATTTGGTCAGGTCTGGAGCGTTTATAATCGGGTATCTGCCCGTCCGGACCATCTTGCGGGTGGGGCATGTCCGAACCAATCCGCGGTAGAAATTTTTATTTAGACTAACTAAATGTCTTTATGCGGCGTTCACAGCATAAAATATTCCCAATATATCGTACCTATGTATGCCACATAAGTGTCAGGCACACCGACAACAGGGTACACGGCACCACCATGTTTTTCCTGAAAATTTCCAATTGTAGTTAGCTTGGGGTGTTTTCATTTTCTGATGTTGTCAAAGACGCCATATCTTTTTTGTAGTTTTATTGATGATATATAGCATGTCATCTTGGCTCTTGCGAACGTTCATATTTATAGAAATATCGAGATCTATCAAAAACACTAACAACGCAATTAATTAATAAACTGCATAAGCTATAGGTAGTATCATTACTGTTAGTTGGCAAAATATTGTAACCAGGTGTATGTACAACACGGTGAACAAAAAATGTAGTAGTTACGGTTGTGCCATATACCTTCAGGTATGGATTTTAAGGGTTTGTATGCGACTCTGACTTACTGTATGGTAGGGCCGAGACTACAAGGAGACAAAACTTCCAAACAGTGGTCACATAGTAATGTGAACGACGCATTATGCATGAGTAAACTTCTGCTGCACACACTACCATTACCATTTTGAGACTATGTACAAAACACTGTTAGAGACCAAAACATTCTTTGTAATCGCCAATTCCAAATTCAAAAAGCTCCGTTCGCGAACGCAAAGCGACTGATTGCTAAGTGGTGTAAGCTCTGTTCGCTAACACAATGCATCTATTTGCTATTTGGACACAAATTCGTTTCATTAACACACAGAGTGGTAACTAGCATTTCGCATTTTTTTCGTTACAGTAAATATTTCGTTTTATTATTGATAATAGGTGTAGTTCGCGAACATTACGTGTGGTGTGCAGGTTTTAAATCATTAAACGGTGGAATTTTCTTTCAATAAAATACAAATTTTCAAGTTCAAATGCCAAACTGTCATAGATCTGTTACTTAATGTTTTTGAAGTAATTATTAATAGGGCAATTTATTGTTACTTAACGTTTGGATGCGTTGCCCAAAACCCTAATTTTATGTTCTCTATGTTGACGGATGGCTGGTACCCCGAACAAGCGATCGCGAATGACAAAACGGTGTATACCACAAAGTTAACTCATGCATTGCTTTAAGAGTGACATTGAGAAGGTTTCTTGAGATGAAGCTGCCCGGTATAATAACTTCAGCTATTAATTGTGCTGCTCGAATTTAACTCCAAAACTCATTACGTCGATTAATCGTTAATCTATCAACCGATTCAACTAATTGCGACTTGGTGTAAAACTAAACAGCAAACCCGTTTTATTCTGGATGTAATTAGGTAAAAATTCGCTACGATATTTACTACATTTTTACTCCTAACTTTTAATAACTATAACGACAATAACAAGCACTAATGTTATTCTCAACAAACTAGCTACATCTTAATATGCTAATGACTTCACATATTGTGACATTCCGAGGCCCGAGAATTGGACTCTATCGGAAAAAGTAACCCAGGCTATTTTTCTATAGGCCATTGATTATTTAGAAACCATAATTGGGACCGTTTTCAACTCGGGAACTTCTAAAGCACATCTCTTTACAACACGTCGCAAACATTGGTGACATAGATGGAAACCGTCGCGATCATACAACCGAGTATTGATGCTACCTAGCGTGTCCCGCTGAATGGCAGACCTGCCTCGTTACACCAATTAATGCATTTAATCGTCGAATTTGATAGACGGTGTTCGATGTAAGACGAATGTGCAGCTACTTGTGAACTAACGGACAGGGGAGGGGAGGAAGAAAACAAGAAAACGAAAAAGAACAAAAACAAAAAAAAAAAAAAAAAAAAAAAAAAAAAAAAAAAAAAAAAAAAAAAAAAAAAAAAAAAAAAAAAAAAAAAAAAAAAAAAAAAAAAAAAAAAAAAAAAAAAAAAAAAAAAAAAAAAAAAAAAAAAAAAAAAAAAAAAAAAAAAAAAAAAAAAAAAAAAAAAAAAAAAAAAAAAAAAAAAAAAAAAAAAAAAAAAAAAAAAAAAAAAAAAAAAAAAAAAAAAAAAAAAAAAAAAAAAAAAAAAAAAAAAAAAAAAAAAAAAAAAAAAAAAAAAAAAAAAAAAAAAAAAAAAAAAAAAAAAAAAAAAAAAAAAAAAAAAAAAAAAAAAATGTGGGTGTAGTATGGCGGTACAAATAACGACCTTTGTCGTTGTGCGGCCAAAAAATTCTCAAACTTTGACCAGAATGCTGTTGATTCCGCACACTACGATCACGATGCTATAATATGACCTTTGAATGCGAAATTGGTGAATCAGGTCTACAACGTCTTTGTATTGTCCCCAGAACTTGCATACCCATCAACCCCAACAATCGTACCCATATTTCGACCGAGACTGTCAGATAACCACAGTATGGACCGACTGTAGCCGGGCTGCTGAGAGAGCTCACGATAAAAACATTCCGGTGTAGTTCCGATACTACACGCCCAATTACAATTGCTGTGGCGTTGTACGATGATATCAAGGCACTCGCCGTAAACGTTGAATCCCGGCAGCCAAAGTATTGTATTGCGATTGTCGGGTGCGCGGTGTCCAGATGACCAACTCATCTCACCTGAAGCCCAACACAGAATAAATTTGATGTCATTAGGATCTCTCAGCGCCCTCACAATCGATTAGAAAGTTGTTTTGAACGGATTTTCAGGACATTGTGGGTGAAGAAGCCCGAGAAGAATGTCGAACATGACCTGTTGCGAATGGAGAACCCATTCTGCCGTGAACCGAATCCCTTTTATTTGCAGCCATATCCAAATTTCCGTTGGACGTTTGACGAGCCGTGGCATATCTAGTATTGTGTCCGCTATTCGTTGGTGCCCCATTTGATGCAAAATGACGTATGAACGAATCATTTCGACACAGCATTTCGAACGGCAAACCTTGCGCCCCGTGGTTGTAGCATGGGGACAACATACTTTCATGGTGAATGTAGAACGGTCGCATGATGATTTTGTGAAACAAACTAGTTTAAACTCTAGTGTTGACCATAGAAGCAGTACTTGAAACACTATATACGTATTGAGTACCCTTCGTACTCTATTATCAATAATGATTATGTGATACGGAGTACCCTTCGTACTCTATTGCTGACTTTATGAGTACCCTTCGTACTCCATTTCATAGTTCGATAGACACCGTATCCCACTCGTCATCTTACAAATACCTTTGGTTTCGTGTAGAAGGAACCGATTGGTCTGTTTGACGATTTTATTGTACCGATTCGATGGCCTCCCCACCACTAAAACCGCAACAAGGCTCCAAAGGGTATACCAATCTCAAGGGACGGTTGATGAGCGACTTATTAGAAAGCCGCAGGCGCACGGTGCGGCACAAACCATCACTTCCAACAAAAACTTTTTCGATTGTGGTTTTTTACGGTTGTGCGAAGCTCCAACAAATAGAGATTTCGCCAAGTAAGCCAAAATTTTTCGAATACACTTTGGATGCGCTTCCAGCTTAAAATTAGTTGATCAGGAGTAGCATTACAAAGATTCTTGGTAACGTCCCGCATGTCTACAGTTGGCATGTGACTGACTGGGCCACCCAAAAATGAGCGGGCGTAAGCGGTGGATGTACATCGTCCGTCTCCAAATATATGATTGGACGACTATACGGCAGCCGCTTCACTGACAACAGTTTGAAGCTCACAAAGTGATACTGCTCGAGTACCAAACGATTTCTCGTGAGCAAATTTTGCAATCCCCACCATGAGTTCGTAAAAGCCCCCATCCAAAGAGAAAGCTCCGCTATAAACTTCCACTGAATTCCTCGACCAGCCACAAAATTATGCACATCGCAATCATTGAGGACGTTGTTCCATAACTTAGTTAATAGTTTATTTGCAGCAATGAAGGTTTTGGCGTTTTGTCCGTTACTATGAGGACAGGCTGTCCAAAACGAGCAATGAAACGCCTGAGGCACAAAAGGTTCAAGCCTCCGCCGGTGCAACAGCGATACCTCAACCGTTGCCATCGGGGGACGTCCAATTTCACCACCTTCCGCAATTCAATTCGAAGTGTCCTCAATCCTGGTTCAATCTGGCGGAACAAATCATGGGTCACATGCCCGACGAGCTCAAGAAGCGGAACGTTTTGTGGGACATCGAAAATGCCATGGTCCACGAATCAGGGGCCGACCTCAACGCCGACTACAACGACACCAAACGCACCCTCATCGAATACTATGCGGATACTGACAACCGACGACTTCGCAAGCTGCTGACTGAGAAGGATCAAAAGGGTCGGAAGCCGTCAAGAGCGCTACGCGAACTACTCGACCTGACTCCAAACAGTCCTGATCTGGTCCGCCTCTGGTGTCTGGAAATCCTTCAAGAACGGGTTCGCCTCACACTCGTCTCAATGGACAACGTCCCTTTGGAACAATTGGCCCGTATCGCGGATACAATGATGGAAATGCAGACCCGGGTCTGGTCAATCAAGGCAACGCTAACCCCGTCGCAGCCGCAGCAACCGGTGGGTCGTATGAAACCGCAACTGGTAGGTCATGGCAATCCTCAATCGAGCAAAAGATCGCCGAGCTCACCGATGCCGTTCGACAACTATCGTATCGCGATGGGTCGATCGCAAATGGCCAGGCCGGTACCGCGGCAATCGTTCAGTCAACCGTGAGGGTCGCGAACTATCCCGTTCGAAATCGCAACAACGTCAATCCGTGTATTGCTGGTATCATTTCAAATTCGGCGACGACGCCCAAAGTGTCACGGTCCTCAACTCTGCAGCCTCAACAGTCATCGCAACAATCGCCCCGCCCAGGGAAACGAGTAGCGCCCACCGCTGGGTCGCCAAGCGGTGGGAGTATCAACGCGGTCATCATCGGTGCAAACCCTGTGGGTTAATTCATTGCCGACAGTGGTAGTTCCTCGTCGTTCCTCAATCCGGTCAGTGCGCCGAACTACACTCCCCTCCGCCACCGATCAGTCCTCGCTTCTGCCGTCAACGGAACTTCAGTCTATATCAAGGGTACCCACGAACTATCATTTCGTCTTTCGGGTTTCCCACATAACTTCCAGTGGATTTTCTTCGTAGCAAACGCCAATCACGCCATCCTCGGCCGTGATTTCCTCCATCGATACGGGTTCGCGGTGGATTGTGTCAATGACTGCCTCATCCCAGCAAGTCGTCACCAATCCAGAACGCCGAGTCCGGTCAACTCAATTACAGCTACGACTGAGCCGAGGTATCGGGTCAACATGCCACAGTACCGTGATACCCGTTCACGGGTTATTCATTCAATACCCTGACATCTTCAAGCCCGTCGACGCTTCTTCCAACCGTTTCACGGGGTCCAGCATCAAATCGTCACCTCGGGTCCACTGTGTTTCGAACTACCGCGTCGTCTGCTCGGGCCCAAGTTAACCATCGCCAAACGGGTATTTTCCGATTGGGAAAAACAAGGTATCGTTTACCGGGGCGAATCTCCGTATGCCTCTCCACTTCACATGGCTCCGAAGAACGACCAGAGGACACCATGGTGCCCTTGCGGAGATTACCGTAAGCTAAACCGGCAAACGCTGCCGGATCCCTATCCAATGCCGAACCTCACCGACCTTGTCAGTGATTTGCACGGGACAACAATCTACTACAAATTGGACCTCGTATGCGCTTACACACAAGTCCCGATCGCAGAAGCTGATCAATCAAAGACGGCAGTAACAACGCCGTTTGGACTCTTCCTGTTTCGCCGCATGTTTTTTGGGTGTCGGAAAACAGCCCAGGCGTTTCTTTCGGATCTGCCGTTCGTCAAAGTGTATTTGGATAACATTTTAATCGCGAGCTGCAACGCCGATCAACACAAACGTCATTTGGCTGTCGTCCGCAAGCGTCTAAATCAACACACCACAGATTACGATTACGTCCTGACAAATGTCTTCTCTTCTGTCAGAAAGTGAACTTTGTCGGCGTGGATATTGATCATTTTGGAATTCGACCAGTGTCGTCGAAGATATCGGCTATTGAACATTTTCCTCAACCTAGTACAGTCAAGGGCCTCAGACGTTTTCTGGGTATGGCCGGCTTCTACCACCGCTTCGTGCCCAATTTCTTCCAGATAGCTGCCCCGCTGACGAACCTTACCCGTGGGAAGACGGTAAGGGCGATTTCACTATAGAATGGTCGACCGAATCAAACAAGGCGTTCACCGACCTCAAATCCGGTCTAGCCAACGCAGTAACGCTGGCGTTCTCAAATCCTGCAACCCAACATCAGCTCGTCACTGATGCCTCCAATGCTGCTGTCGGTGCGGTACTAAATCAGGCAATAGACGGCGAATGGTAGCCGTTAGCCTTCTACTCCGAAAAACTAACAGACTTGGAAGCCAAGAAATCCGCCTTTGATAGGGAGTTGCTCGCCATCTACAAAGCGCTCAAACATTTCTCCTGGCTTCATGGATCATCGTTCACAATTCGCACCGACCACAAGCCATTAGTGAATGCACTCGGAATGGTCAATCCTCTGCACAACAGTCCCGCTGGTTGTCTTTCGTATCAGAGTTCGGTTGTGACACCGAACATGTACCTAGTGCCGACAACGTCGTTGCCGACGCTCTATCACGTCCGGTTTGTGCAATAGCAGCCACGTTCGACGACAAAATAGCAGACGCTCAAGCTGCCGACAACACACTTATGCAGTATGTCACATCAACAACCCTTCCGGTGAAAGATCTAATGGTGAACGGCAAGCGTATTTTGTACGACGCATCACGCCATCAAATTCGCCCATATTTGCCAACAACAATGCGCCGAGACGTGTTCAACGCGGTGTACAACCTATCTCATCCCGGAGGTCGTGCCACTCTTCATAATATCATCTAACCCAATATGAACAAAGACGTCAAGCAATGGTGTCGCAAATGTATCGTGCGCCAACGAAATAAAGTCACTCGACACACTAAAACGCCTGTTACAACAGTACCAACTCCCGGACGATTTCACACCGTTCACGTGGACATCGTTGGTCCTTTTCCGCCTTCAAACGGTCTACGGTATCTGGTAACGGTAATCGACCGTTTCTCGAGATGGCCCGAGGCAATTCCGGTCGCTGACATCACATCCCAATCTGTGGCCAACGCTCTCGTGTCGGGCTGGATTAGTCGATTCGGGGTCCCGCGCATAGTTGTCTCCGATCGAGGTGCACAATTCAAATCCGCACTCTGGTCAGCACTAATGACTCATCTTGGAATCGAGCGCGGCCGGACAACCGCATACCATCCGGCGTGCAATGGCCCGTTGAAAGATTCCACCGAACTTTAAAGACGGGCCTCTTCGCGCTAGAGGGTACCAACACATGGACAACAACACTGCCACTGGTACTGCTAGGGATTCGAACAAACCTCAATGACAAAGGTTTTACGCCCTGTCGAATGGTGTTTGGTTCTGGGGTGGATTGGCCTCACCATTATTTCATACCGACGTCAACGACAGACGATTCAATCGATTCAACAAAATTCACCTAGAATCTGTTTTCTGCCGTCCGTCTACTCAATGCACCGGAACGACGTCATGACACGCCTGGGTTTGTCCCGCAAGAGTTGCAAATGGCACGCCATGTGTGGGTCAGAGACCCCTCCGTGAAAACAGCGCTACAACCAAGATATCAGGGTCCATACGAAGTCAAAAGCCGAAATGACAAGTCCATGATGTTACAGTTCCCATATACGGAGGAATGCGTCAGTATCAACCGAGTCAAACCAGCCCATATTGCGGAGAATACAAACAAGGATACTACAAACGCACCACCGCTTCCGAAAACGGTGAAACGTCAAGCCTACGACAAACCAGCCATCCGTTCGGTCCTACTCGCGAAAGTCCGGAATTGGCCATGGTGGCCCGCTCAAGTCATCGATTCTACTAACACAGCCCTAGAACTCGAAATCTCCGAAAACAATCGCTGTCAAGTTCTTCACCACTGGTCGTCTGGCTTGGGTCCGTGAATCCGATACGAAACCATTCGATATGCCCGCAACGATTCAGCGCAAAGTTCTACGGCTGGCGTTCAAGGAGGCAAACATATTCAAAGCAGTTGCGTCGGGCAGCCCAAGGAACCAACGCGCAGAGAAACTGATTCATTTCAATCTTCAACCACACGTAGTCGACTAACGGGCGCTCCGCTTCCAACGACGGGTTCTGTAAGGACATGCTATCGTCCCCACGTCTCGCAGCAATGGTCCTCGCTCGCCAACGTTGACGTGTCCGATACCTTTCACGTGACAGAGCTCAGCGACACACGGAATGTCACGTCGACAAAGAAGGTTCTGGACGCAGGTGGAAAACACGTCAGAAGAAAACGCGTGGAAGTCTAGAAGATTTGGTGGCGTGATCTCTGTGCTATATAAAGCCTTAGAAACTTTAGGTTCTTGACCCACTTCAGTTTTGCTTCCTACTATTCAGTCCAGTTCATGTTATCATTTACTTATGCTTTACTTCAATAATGCTTGTTTATTACACCGCGACCGTTTGTCTACTTCCGCTTACGTATCGTGTACACTGTCTGTTCACAACGGCGGTCAGCGTCATTACAGCCGTGTGCCAATTAACATAGCCACTAATTCCAGTTTCGGAATCGACAATGATTTCAACGGTGCTACTCCGGATTTTGCAAATACAACATGTGCCAATGTTTCTCTAGATGTCGATGAACGAAGATATACGACGGCGGCGTTCGCTTTCGCTGAAGCGTCGCAAAAGCAGTGCAACTCGTGCGAAACTGATTCAGACGTAGGAAGGTCGGCGATTTAATGGATGACTCCCGATAGCCATCAGGTTGGATAGGCACTTCTTCCAATCGGCTACCAAATTGGGTGACAAAATATCATCCCAACCCAATTTTTGAGCCCACAGTTGCTGGATAAAAATTTTACTCGATACTGTGATTGGAGCAAAGAACCCACGTGGATCAAACAAGCTTGCCAAACTTTTCAAAACCATTTGGTATATGTATCGTTGTGCATCGGTTTGAATGTAGCACACGAAATTGTGTCACCTTGGATATCCCAAGCGAGACCGAGCACTTTTGTCGTAGTGGCTGTGCTACGATCAGGTTCGGGAACAGATGTCATGAATTATTGACTGTTGCTACTCCACTCTCTGAGGTTCATCGACGCGGCGTTGAACAGGGATTTCGCTTCGCTGTAAAAGGTAGAAGCCTCCCCTAAGGCCACGCCGCAGATCATATTGTCCACATATATGTGGCCGTTGATCCGTTTTGCTGCTGATAGACTCGACGTCTCAATCAGGTGCCGAATTACACCCCTAAAAGAAACGGACTAAGCGATAACACCAAAGGGAACTCTTGCGAACCGATAGGTAATCAAGTTGTCGCCATGCATAGGCTTAGCAGGAGGGTCTCCTACCCACAGAAAACGCGTGCAATCGCGGGAATCATCGTTCAGGCCAATCTGCACGAAATCTTAAGATAAGGCCACATAAGTTATCTAGAATAATCGGACCTCGCAAGATGCACTCATTAAGCGCCGGGTCTGATTTTTTCGCTCTAGCCGATGCGTCATACACGATGCGCAGTTTGGTAGTGGTTTTGGTCGGGGTCAAAACAAAGTGATGCGGTAGGTAGTGCGTCAAATGCTGCGGCACCGATTCGTAAATGACGCTCTTTGTTGTAACGACTTCGATGATTCCCTTACAAAATTGGTCGCTCAAAATGTTGTCATAAGCAGAGAATAGCTTCGGATTTGCCACCATTCGTTTCTGTAAAGCTTTCAGTTTACATATATACTGCTAAACACTTGTTGTCAGGAAGTTGCGGAGCATCGTCCTTGCAAGGCCATGAAACTGAATACCGACCATCCTTGAAGACCATAGACTTTTCGAGTTTTCTAGCCGCTTCGTCGACGTCTGATGTCTCTCGCGGTTGTTTGACTCCTATGTCCTCAAGACTCCAAAATTTTTCAATAGTGATCGGAAGCTCAGGAGTAACAGATAGCTGCAAAGTGCGAACTCGTTGGGCCGTCTGAAATGCAACCGGCAGTGATAAATCCAAGGGTTGACGACAAGAAATGTAAACCATCTTTGCACCAATGCGTTCAACACCTACGAAATCGTAATAGTAGTCGAGGCCGATTAAAATATCTACGGCGACAGAGCAACTTTCATTCGAAATAGGGTCAGCGAATCGTAATTGCTGCACAAACGGATAGTCCTCGATCTTCAAGGCGGCCTTATGGATTGGCCTTGCAATCGTGTCAATGACATTAGCTGCCAACTGCAGGCACGTGCCATTCGTTTGGTAGACATCAAAGTGCACACTTTTATACTCATTTGTTTTCTCGATGTATCTGCAAACGTTGCTGTTGAGATACGCTCGACTCCCACCATGGTAGCCCCGATTTTCTTCGCTACACCCGTCGTGATGAACGAACGCGACGATCCAGTATCGAATAAGAGTCGATCTTGCACTTGATTACCCGCAGCGACATCGGCCAAAGCGGTTTGTAGTACTACCTTCTGACCTTGCGATATCAAAACGGTAGATGCTGTATCCACAACCACGTCTGAAGAATTAGATTCTATTAGATCGGCATCTGCCTGGGCCACCCCAGACTTAGTGCCAAACTTGAACAAGCACAGACTTATGTGATGACCGGCCTTTCTACAATGGAAACGTGTTGTTGCCGATTTCTTGCAATTCTCCACACTATGGCTAACTCCTAAACAGATGTAACAGCGACTTTTCAATTGATTTCGTCCCAACGACACGTCTGGATACCTGTGCATTGATCATTGTAGTGGCTCTGCTGACAAAATGCGCACGACGGTGATGGTTTTGCCGAATTAGTAGTAGATGTCGTCAGAAGTGACGTCGGATTACACGGCGTGTTGCGCCTGTAGTTGCTTTGGTTTTGATTGCGTTGATATTGACAATCGACTTGACAACCCGGTTGATCTTCGGCTCCAAACGTGCGCTGGCTCAATTCGCGGGCGCGAATTTCCTCTTTCAGAAATTCGCGAAGATTTGACAAAGTCCATGCGGCACTGCCATTTTTGCGGTGTAGTTCAATTTTTACAAAATGCGGCAACTTTGATAAAATTATGGGTGTAAACACCTGACCGAAAGTTTCCTCCGGCAAACCCAGAGCAATAAGACTTCTGATATGACGCTCACATTCGTCATATGTAGATTGCAGCTGCTGCGAGTCATGACCTACTGGACTTAACGAAATAAGCGATTCAAAATGCGTAAAAATAGGTTTTTGCTTTATTTCCAAAGCGGACAGTCTGATAATTGTTAGAAGTCAGTCTGTAACCCTCCACAACCCGCAAAGCATCGCCTGTCAGATAGCTTTTCAGATATTTAGATTTGTCAATTTCAGACAAATCAGAATTTTGATGGATGCTGGACGCAAAATTGTCCCAAAATTCGTCCCATTTAAGAGCATCCCACTAAATTTTGATAAATTATATTTGTATTTGTTATTTATATTTGTAACTTTGGCAGGCTAACTGTAAAATTATGAGGCGAATGCAATGAACCACCCGACACATCATGTGGAGATGTTGTTACAGATACATTTTGCGAGCGAAAATTTTCAAGCTTAGTAGACAATTGCATGATTGCCTTAAAATGGACTCATCAACTCCAAACGACCGTTGTATATCTTTCTCCAACGCATCTATAGATTCTAATGTTAACTGAATTTCATCGTTTTTATGCGTCAGCCTACTTCGATAATCATTTAGCTTACCTAGACTTTGCTGCAAACTATCGACTTGATGCTGGTTTGCAACAACATCAATTGTTTGTACGCTATTAATTTCACGAGCGACATTCCCGCGTAGTGCTTTGCGTTGATGTTCACGCAATGCAACTTGAGCCATATCATGAAAAATATGCAGTAAACAACTTACTGAACAGTAACAAGCTAGAAAATGCCAAAGCAGAGTATTGAACTATCGCCAGCCAAAAAAGGAGAGATTGAGCTCAGATTCTTCTTGTCTGTCTCGAGAAGCGCGTCCGAATAGCCTAGCGATTTGACAAATATTTTCTCTCGACTATCGAGAGCGATGCGAGTTAGGCGGTACGGACAGACAAATATGTCTCTTGACAACTGAGAGTAAATCGAATTTCGCGAACGAATTGAAAAAAATATTCTCTCACCTGTTGAGAGCGACGTAAAATATGATTTGTGAATTGACAGCGAAAGTGATCAGTATTGACCCAAAGTTGTAACACTGCCTATGTGGTACGAAGGACCATTTAAAACTAAACAGCAAACCCGTTTTATTCTGGGTTGTAATTAGGTAATAAATTCGCTACGATATTTACTGCATATTTACTCCTAATTGTGAATAACTATAACGACAATTACAAGCACTAATGTTATTCTCAACCAACTAGCTACATCTTAACATGCTAATGACTTCACATATTGTGACACTTGGCTTGTCAATGCTGCATATTCTACATAGAACTGTACAGTTATCGAGAAAATTTTTGTCACTGACGGATAATTGAAAACCAAAAAACTTTTGTCATAAAACTGGCCGTAAATTAATATTCTGTGAACCACATCGTCGAATGATACCAAAATTATTGCTGAAACTTCAAAGCTGACCATTTCCAGGTTGGGAGTATAAGCGGAAAGAACAAATTGTTTACCGTGTATTCTTGGCCAACTCAAACAGGCATGAATCCGAATATGGGTGAAATCAGCGTATAAAAGAACCGTGTCGCTGTTCCCTAAAGAAACGAACCAAGCAAAGGGAGAGCGCACGTACAGAGATTATACGATTAAGACCGTTAACATAAGATTCAAAAATGTGTGGTTGGTGAATCCTTGTTAATGTGGAACTGCACAAATAACACTCAATCCTGACAATGATTTAGTACATGGCTGCTCCCTATGCCTAGCCCCTCTCGCCACGTACTAACATTGCTAAATTAAACAAAGATAAAACTAAACAGAAAGTTCGCTCCTTTAAATAATTATCAAACAGAATTTTACTACGTCCATACATTATCTATACGAACATAGGAATAAACATATCGAAACGAGAAAAGAAATTAATACTTTTCTATAAGACTGTGTTGGAGCAATATCTAAGCAGCCTACTGCAGCGGCTATGAAATTAATTACCGCACTATCAATAAATTATTTTTTGACCAATCAATTTTGTCTGCGACAGTCACCAACCAATTATTGCAATTATTTCTTTATGCTCAAAGGTACAATAATTCAACGGACGTAAAAAAACAACTGTAAACCTGCACATCAATACTGTTTCAATGAGCTGTAATTTATATTTTATAAAAGAAACAAATATCGACATAAATATATTGGCACTTGGCTGCATAAAAGCTTGTTTGAAGTATTGCTAGGTGCTGCACTTATACGACACTTTGTATTTTTGTACACATGAAATTCCCCACCTAAATATTGCGTACACAACATATTTGTATTACGGATCGTACTTGATGTACATTACACAAAGACAGAAACACAATTAATGTCCCCGCAGAATCATAAGCATAGATTAGAACACGCTGTTGCTTTCGCCTATATCCAGACAGCTTCTTTGCTTGCTCCGAACCACATAATACAATTAATTTTTTCACCCCTGGCCAAGTGTTAAAACCCTACACATCCGTTCACAGCTGAGATTAAATTTCACTACTTCCAAAATTTCTGTCAAACACCACTTTCATATTAACTACCGTGGATTGGCCCGATACGGGCCGATTCAATTGCAACTATAATGCAAGAGTAAACTTAAGTTGTACCCCAAATCATCCTCTTTTGACACCATGTACAAAACGTTGCTAGAGAACAAACCTCGGATTTCAATAGACATATCCGATTTCGACATTTTTCTGTTCCATAACGCCATCAGCGAATGCAATGCGGCCCCTTTGCTTTAACACCAAAGTGTTCGCGAACATTTTCAAATTATAATGTATGAAATATGAAACGCATAAATTTCTGTTCTTTAATGCAAAAATGAAATTTGTGTTGAGTGAACAACTGATAAGCAATTGCTTTTGACAAAAGAGGATGGTAAGGGCCGCAGCTTAAGTTTACTCATGCATAATTGTTAAACAAGTCACCATCACTCTACCATGGAACATCCGGGTACTCCAACACACATGGGCGCAAACATGGGTGAGGAGGGCACTTCCTGCCCTTAACGTCCCCTCTCCATTAATATGCCCGGTGGGGTACGGCCTTATACGTCATCCCTCAGAAGTAGGCAAGTTGGTCAGTCATAAATGTGTATTTTTGTAGTACGTGTGGCGTCCTCCCCAAAAATGTAACAAGTTGATCAATTATGTCAGGCGGAAGGATATCCAGGTCAATCCACCAGAAATGTAGCAGGTTGGTTATGTATCTATAATATATAAAGTCATAGTAACCAGCGTTCATATAACCGTACAACGTTTGTCAAACCTACTATTTCTTCACTTCTGTGCGAATGCAAACAGGCTATTTTTCCCAATTTACGATTCGGGACTGGTTGCTATATTAAAGGAAACGGCTAAGCTACAAGCGAGCTAAGCGTCTAAGCGCAGATCATATCTGGTTATATATGAATGGCAAAATACATTTGATATTTGACTCCAGTGGCGCGAGACGCGAGCTGGTTGGGCGTCCTGAGACGGGTCCGGCTCGCAGATGTCATACATGAGCGGTGTACCTCTGGGATAGATCCCAAGTTTCACACAGTTGATCTCCGTATGCCAAAAAATTTTGTTCATATTTCTCCTGCATTTTTACTAAAAATTTTCCCAATTTTTTGCCAATTTATGCTAATTTTTCCTAAAATTTCCAAAATTTTGCCAAATTTGCCAAAAATTCTTTTATGTGCCTGGCGCACTTAGGAGAGTGTGGCAGAAATGTTGTTTGGGCAGTCCGAACCTCAGGGGTAACTCCCTACCCGCTATTGGACACATATGTTCTATACACCCTGCCACTCATTTGTTCCAGCTGGAAAATCTTTGTGCAGCTAACCTTGTGTAACTGGTACAGCTGCACCATACATGCTCTCATCCTAGAACACTTAAACCCTGAGACTCAGACCCCTGACAAGATGATAAGAAATCCTGCATTTTAAACGTCACAGCCCCCCCCCCCCCCCCAACCGTAAGAAGAAACCGAAAGTGCCGCAGACCCCTCACCCCCGCCCGGGAGGCTAGATAGGTCCCCCGAGGATCCGGCTACCGCCTCGGACCTAGACTATGCAATGAGCTGGGCTCCATCCCCCACTCTCAGCTAGGGTTGTGCGCCTCTGCTCGATTCCATTCGCGGCACGGAATGGTTTCAGCTGATATAGAGGGCCTGAGCCAGATCTGATTCCAGCTGATGTAGAGGGCCTGAGCCACCCTTTGTTCCCGAAGTGCTTGTCTGTTGTGAATACAGCAGCTTTTATCACCCTTTGGACTTTAGTTTTGCGTTAGGTTTATACAAAAACATCAGATATGTCTTGTTGGGCACTCAATAATTTCAGTATAAAAATCTAGTGTGGATATTGTGGTTTGTAAAAAAACAGTGTTCAAAAGCGAAAGTATAAAATACGCGCCCAAATCCGAATCTTATAAAGGGCACACTGGGTGCAGGGAGCAGCCGCTGGCGGATCGAGGTATTTGTGACGGGGCTCACTATCCCCCGAAGGCTTCAAACTTACCTCGCGGCTGGCCGCCCGCGGGCCGAACGCGCTAAAATTTTGCCGATACGATGAAAAGACGTAAAATGAGGACGTAAGTTGTAATTTTGTAAAATAAGATGAAAAGTAGTAAAAATTTTGGTAAAATTAGTAAAAAATTAATAGCTAGTTGCCGAAAAACCCAACAAGACCATCTGTCTCCCAAACGCAGTGGACCTTCGATACCTATGGATCTCAACCCATCTTTGATCAACAAACTTTATTGTGGTACTTCATATTTTGTAATTTTTGATGACGCGACTTAGGGCTCCAGCCCCCCTCTAGATCCGCTAATAGAAAAAGCGCTATATTATGATTATTTAGCAACTGCCTATTTATCGTGTCATATGGGTCGTGATCCCCAGAATCCTTGTAATTATGTGCCGGCTTATGTGTTTTACCTCATATGTTGCAAAATAAAAAATTGTATGCAGAATATGTAGGCTGGCATAAGCCATCGTCTATATATTGTGTTCGACTTGTTTCAATGGCTTTCAACGCAGAATTATAAATAAGATGTAAGCCTCCTCAGCTAAGACTGAATGAGTACTAGAAATAAAAAAACCAAAACAGGTCCCGAGGGGGATTCGAACCCCCGATCTTTGGATTAGGAGTCCAACGCCTTATCCTCTAGGCCACCGGGACAACACCGAACTTGTCTTTTATCTTGTATAAGAACGGTTAGTGTACAACTACATATATAGTATGTTTACAGTTATTTATATTATAAAGTTATATTGTATTTACACAGTATGATATTGTGTTGTTTATCGTACAGATGTCGATTGGACACATATTAATGTGTGGCAATATATCTTTTCTTGTAATTATGTACATCATGTGGTATTTTTTTAATAATAAAACATATATTATTATGTATTACCAGTGATATTATTCCAATACAATACACATTATGAATAATTATAATACATATTACACATTATAATCAGTATTGGAATATTTAAGAGCTGAGTAATATGACGCCTTCCATTGAACACTGATCTGAATCTTCTTTCCATAAATGCTGATGCATCCAATATCTCGGTGGGCGATGGTAGCCTGGAATGGCGGGAGGTCATTTCAGGGGCAGAAGTCCTCGCGTCTTGGAAGGATCCTCCCCAGTGGGTGCAAAGGACAGCTCTGTGTGCCAGGCCTTTAGCTAGTACAAGTACAATTCAGCAGGTGGGTAGGAACTTCAAGGGGGTGGCTTCGTGGTATTTTGGCCCAGTATTTGTTGTTGAACTATTTATTGACTTCATACAAAGGACTTTGTACAAGTCAGAAAAAGGACTGCCGCTAGGTAGTGATCCCCCGATTTTTATTGGGACAATCTCCAAATTTACAACTGCAAAAAGGATTTTTTTAAACTTGCATACCAACTGACCTGATTTTTCCAATGCCTCAAATTCATCAATGCGGTTAAACTGATATATAAAATTCTATATTTATCGAGAAATTATTTTTCAAAAATTCGGGTAGCAAGGGAGGAATGCAAAACCCAAAAAATGCAGAAAAAATTTGTAAACTTAGGCCCGTAGCGTAGACTTGCGCAGCAGGTGGGCTGGATGCATATTTGGGGCGCGACATCTGTGAAATAGCAGACTGTAGCAAACCCTGGTGCCAAAATGCCGGCAGGCATAGCAAAATGCAGCGTCACGCTCGACTGAGTATTCCAACCAATTATATTTACTGAACCACTGCGGCTAAAATGAGCGGTTGTGATGATTTTTCGGATACTGAGTCAATTTTGGCTGTTTTTGGTTATCCCCGGAAATGTCATCTGGCAGTGCAATAGGGCGCGCTCTGGAAGAAGCAAGAGTAGCCCCTATCGGGCTGGCAATGGTGACTGCTTCATCATCGTTGCCTGGTGTTTCTGGTGATACTATGCTATATACTGGCCGACGGGGTTTCAGCTTGCTGAACAGTGTCAGTCATTTGCTGCTGCCGTGTGGCACTAGCCGAAGCCGTAGGGTTACGGATGACAAACTTATCCATAAGTAAACAAATAGCCGAAATGGAACCGAAATTTTCGCATAAATGGTTAAATAGTTCATATGATAGGCTAGTTTAGCGCTAACTCTTCGAGTGTCTGAAATATATGTAATATAATCAAAGTAAAAACACGGTGTAATACAGAAGAAGATAATGTAATACATAGGGTAAATCCAGTTTTTGTGGAACTTATGATTTCTTGGCTATTTTCAAATTCTATTTTTTACAGCCTAATCTGTCAGTTCTCAGTCGGACGAAAATATTCGGCGGTCCCCGAAGCAGGGGGCCTCATTCAAACAAAGGGAGGGCCCCCCCCTGCTATAGATCGTAGCTACGGAGAATGTCTTTGTAACAGCCTCGGGGGTTAATTGAAAATATCTCTTTTATGGGGAATTTTCTTCCCCAGGTGTTATTACTCCTGGTTATGGTGATCAAAAAACTTATTTGCAGAATTATGATGGCCATTGGTGTATAACGTTCACATGTTTTTAAACATCAATCTGATGTCCAGGACCATGTTAGCTTTATTACAGCCAACCGACATTTAGGTAGAACCTAACCAAAACTAAAGTCCTAAGGGTCAAGCTTACTTTTTAGGTAACCTCAACCAAGTTGGGTGCAATACCTTCAACCGAAAATGGGGGCACCATTTGGCCCAACACCCCCCACGAAAATATATACTTTAATTTTTTTACCTGCCGATAAACCAGTAGTCTAACATAGGCCAGTTATGGTTGTTTATATCATCTTCTGTAGTCGATACGTAAGTGCAACGTGGTCTTTCCGTTTTAGAAACTTGCCAGGTCCAACTAACCACTAGTGTTGAACACATGGCGATGAAAAACGCCGCCCAACAGCCGGTGGTGAACAGTTTTCCGGCCGGCAACGCCCGCAACTTGTCGGCCAGCCATATAACGTTTTCTGTCGTTGCCACATTCGCGAATGCCCTTGGTCAGCAGATATAGGCCAACGTTCGGTCGGCCGTGGCCTATACGTGTACTATTTTTAGAGTAGAGTGATGTAAAGCGCAGTACTGGAGCTTTTCTCTGTATATATAATCGCCTATAACCAACATTCGAGGATTTTTGTGCCGTCTAGACACTACATGCTTGTCAGAGGAGAGTATTATGCCCCCTAAGGCTACGAGCTCCCTTTGAGGAATTAGACCATTACCGCGTGGAGCTGGGCAGCTCGTCGTCCGTCGCGTGCCCACTGCGGCGTTTACTCGTTGAAAGACCCCCACATAGAAGTTGTGTCCCCAAATAACCTAGCCCACACCATCCAGTGGTATACGGTGTATCACCTACGCTACCATAATGAAACAGATGCTATATGCATAAACCTTATCAAACTAACTATGACGTTCTACAACACAAGGAGTTGTTATTCAGTTTTACACGCTATGTCAGATACACCATACAAAAACAAATCTTTTAGAGATAGGCTGTTACTGACACTCTACAACATCTTAACAGAGTCCCTATACCATGATTAAATTAAATGGCCAAAAAAAAATATAGTTGCTGACAATCAGACAACCACTTATGTATACAATTTTTGAGATATCAATGGGGTCCCGTCTGTGCCTGCGAAACAACCTAACCGCGCTAACGCCTTATTGGGAGGGCTTACGACAGCCTTATATTTCAAAGAAATAACCCGCTTTCCAAATATATAGGGTGTCAAATAAGTAACGCTCTTAAAAGTTTTGCTGAGACTGACATAATATAATTACAATCCTCATACTTTCAGAAATTATAACCGAACATATTATAAATATCTATGTATATCATGTCCGTACATCCACGTAATTTAGCTGATCGAAGAGTTACAATAGACTTACTGTATTCAAAAAACCAAAATAGTCATGAAGTTGTGCAACAATGATCCAGGCATTTGTCTTCAGACCCCACATATCGTAAAACCATTGTTTCAATTAACAAAAGCTTTGACCTACAGATTCCGTAGCTGAACTGTCCAGAAGAGGGAGACTACTAACTGCATCAGCCTCTGCTGCGATAGCTGATTTTTCCTATCATTCTGACCATGATCCGACAAAGTCAATTCGCCCTTGTGCTGTTGAAGCCGGCATCAGCAAATGGACCCTTTCCCAAATTGCTCAGTCCCCCTCTGAATTTAAAACCTTTTAGACTGACGTTAATATATGCTCAAAATGAGGTTGATTTTGATCACAGGGTTGAATTTTTGAAAAACGCCTACACGTCTCGGCGATGATCCAGACTTAGCTGACGATGTCATTTGGTCCGATGCAAGCACTTTTAATCCTAAACCCCCACGCTAACCGGCATAATTGTGCTAATTGGCAAATAGAAAACCCTTATAACACTACCGATCCCCATATGAATGTCCCTGGGTATGACAGTAAGGGTCGGTATGCGGTCTGGTGTATTTTTTGGATCGTTCTTTTTTCGTTGGTACTGTGAATGCAGTCCACTATGTAATGATGCTGGGAAATACATTAATTCTTGAGTAAAAATATTCAACATTATCAAATATTGAGAGGCTTCACTTTATGCAGAACGGCACACCCTTGCAAGTTTTACGATGGCTGTGCGCCGTTGGTTGTACGAAATCTAATGTACGTAATAATTGACTAAAGTGGTCTGCCCACCGTTCGATTATCTTTACGGGTTCGCTCAGCTGTTTTCCCGTCCTTATGTACGATGACGTCGCTAAGTACATTATTTTCTTACGTTCTGACAAGACCAAAAAAATTGGGTTTAGTCACGGACACATACAACATACTTTTTTCTCTGGTTGAGCCCGCGCAGCGATTTGTGCTTCTTTTAACAGCGTTTCGGATAGTGCACCCCACCTATCGTGAACCTTTATTGTCTTCTTCCTGAGTTTAAAACTGATTGCGTAGGGCTATACACAAGGACTGTGGCGGTATATCTGATTTGGACCGCTAGACAGTGTAACTCCTGAAGACATTTATTAGTGTAAAATGTGACTGAATTAGAAAGCCGTGTAGTTAGCCCCTGTACTAGGACCAGTTCTGGCCCTAAGGGATTCCAGCTGCACCACCGTTTCCCCTAGAGTGGTGCCCGGACAACCCCGGCTTCCACGACTCCCCGGTGATCTACGCGATGACCTAAGGGAACCGCTTAGCTTAGCAGGCTGCCGGCGGGTTAACCAGGGTGTTCGGCCTGGCCCCTATTTTGGCCCACGTATCTAATGGTACGGAGGTCCCCTTGAGGGAGAGTCAGCCCCTAGGCCTGCTCACAGGTAATAAGGCTGACTCGCCTTTCCCTCGATTCTACTTAAATCCTTAATGGGGGCGATGGGGGCGCGACTTCTTGTTGTAGTCTGGTACACGGGAGCCTAGATCCGACGATAAATTCTGAGGGTTTGACAAGAAGTTTTTTGCTAAACTGATAGCTCGAGGGAACACCTGGAGATCCATCCACAGGGTCCCTACCTAGCTGGAATAAAGTTGATCATAGCCGAGCACCAACTACCAAACGAGTCTAACTATGAACTTCAAGACTAAACCAACAATTGGATTTGTCATTCGCCGCTGCGGCGGAGCCTTAACGGATGGCGTAATTTCCTCGCCAACTTAGGAGAGCCTTACATGACCTAGGCACAGTAGGTCCTATAGACTTAGATTTAGCCTCAGGTTCACTCTAGATTGTTATTATTTAGAACGTGGGTTAATCACTACGCGGAACAAGTATCGCCGACTATAGATAGCACACTCCAACACTTTATTTAGATGAATTGCAAGTTATGACATTCCAATAACCAATATGATTTATATACAACAAAATGTATGGGTACCTCGCAGGGCACCCCGTGATATACTTAGGTACCGAACGGGTGATGTGAATCCTGATTAAACCCCGCGTAAAAATCGATTCAGCTTATGCCCACATTTTGTACCCTGTGGTCTGTCTTACCCGCCTGGCAGGACGCTGAAATGAAGTTTCCTGGCCGACCGTTTGGTGACTTTGCCTATGAAAACACTCTGGACTCTCAGGCATCCTCTTGTCATTGCACTTTTTCTCTGTACTCCATCCTTGTGCCGTTCGTTATTTTGAGGCCGGACGTCAGCTGCTGGTTACTTGCAATGAAAGTTTGTCCTCAACCTCTGCGTGCGCCAGGGTCAGATAGAAAGCGGGGGCCTCGTCAAAAGAGGGAGGCGCTGCCGCGCCTCCCGAACATTGTTTGCCTTGTGAAAATTTTGAATTTATAACTTGACATGAAAACGGGGTGCTATGCCGAAACCCACCGTGTCTAAACGGTTTATGGGTCCGCGCCGATAACTTTCCCTTCGCTGAAAAGTTGCGGGAGACAGTTACTTTGTGTCCTTCTCAGGGTCGTCGCTCGATTAACGGGTGCGAGCACCAGAATTTCCTTAAGATTTAGCTCGACTATACGTGGCAGCTGACTCCGTCTCATTTGCTAATTTGTTAAGCGCTCCTCCAAATGCCTTTGATTGAAACGGAGGTCCGCAGTCATTTGCAAGCGTGGGTAGAGCGCACGCTGCTGCACCCTCGACGAATTTCGTAGTTTGAGAACCCAAAGGACGGCAGTGATGGTTTTAAGTTTGGAAACGCGTCGGATACCCCTGCATGGTTAGAATAGGGGATTCGCAAAACCGTGAGAAGTGGGGAAAACAACGCACGAAAGGTCCTGATACGTCGCTCCCTATGGGGCAACCGCATCGACCCATCGATAGTTGTTACATTGTTAAAATTGCATGACAGGGTGCTCTACCGTGTCTAAACGGCCTGAGACCCGTCTGTATTTTGGGTTGGACGATAGAATTTTCATTGAAACGAAAACAAATCTCAGAGTGGAAGCTCGAACTTCTGGGGCTAGCGTCAGGGGTTCCGTTCTTAATTTTTTCAAAATGCTCCACGCGTGCAAGTGACTGCGTCCGTCCCGAGTGGACCTCTCTCTTTTTCCCCAATACTGGGTCTTTAAGTCGTGTGACCTGGGGTTGTTCTTGCCGATTTCCCTATAACTTAGACTCGACTCAAGCTGTGGAAGTTAACGCGGAATGGAGCACGAGTCAAAAGAAGCTCCAGGGTCTCTCGAAGGTCGTTTGAAAAATTAGAATTTTTTATAGTACCGATTTGTGGCGGGATCTTGAACTGCTTGATGAAAATTATTACAGTCTTCTACCGTGTCTAAACGGCCTGGAAGACTGTGTGGTTTAGAAGACTCAACCGGGGCCGATCAGCTGAAACGCTCAGGGATCAAATGCTCGTAATTTTGACGGGTTACCCTAGCACGGATTCTCATGTGCTCAAACTATCCGCTGTCTCAGCGGTTGCCTCCAGGTCAACACGCTATTAATCTTTAATTCCACACCTAAATTCAAAACCTTGCTTCGAGACCTAAATTCAAAACCTTACCCATCCCGCGTGATTTTCTATTCCCCGTTCACATCACTAATCAGTTTTCGCCCCCCGGGTCCAAAACGAAAAATGGCGACCCGGCGAGCGGGGAACCAGTCGAGATTTAAGATTTTCCTAACAACTTTAGCGGGCGCTTTGCTCAGCTGCGTTGGGACCGCACTTACGGGTGCGATGGGCATCCGCCGGACGCGCCAGCACCCGCAAGGGCGACCCCTGCTAGTTAATTTCGAAACATATAAAACTCACCAGGGGCGACTCCGTCCCGTTTTTACACGGTAGGAGACACCCCTGGGCAAATAAAAGAAAACCAAAACGAAAGCCCAAAATTTGAAAACAGCAAAAACAAAAGGCGACAACCGCCTGCAGAAGAAAACCGCCTCCTTTAGAGCGGTATCTCTCGACTGGTCCCGACGCTGCGTCGAGCCATTTCCTTTTATACCAGTGGCTCTACCCCCGTAAAAATCTGGGTTCCCTTAGTTGTCTTGGCCTAGCTCCCAAATTTGAAAATTTAAAATCTACGATCGCCCATATAGAAAACATAACTATAATAACAATTATACACAAAACATTTTGCAAAACTGGGACACATAAAGCAACTGTCCATCGCTGTGTAATCGCCGCTGGTCGGCTGTAGCAACATCGGTTTCAATTGCCTGTGAGCTGGGCGCGACAAATGGTGTAAACAACCTAAACCTCGCGCTGGTGGGCGCGAGGCTCTCTGTAAGCTGTAGCAATACGTAAAATGCCATCCTACTTCGTTCAGTTACGTATTGCTAGCAGTACATAACAGCGCACACTGGCAACTACCGTCTAGTAGCATATTATGCCGTGGCAGTATCGCTTATCTTAACTGCCGACGCACAAGTACAAACTAGCAAAAATACATTGCAAACAGGCAAAGTAACGAATATTATATGCGCTGTGAGTGTGCAGTGCGAGTGACCTTGGGTTTAGTTAATAGCACGGATAGTTAACGACAGCAAAGAATTTATATTTGACCTTTTCAAACGTCTAGGCAGGCATATTGCCTACACAACCAAATCGATCTCAGCGTACACAAATGCATCGAATTACTGGAATGGAAATGAAAGGTGTGAAAATGTGAACATAAATAGTCACAGACTGTGTGTGTGCAAAATATGTTAATATATATTAAAAGTGTGGTTTCCTTTCCGTAATGACGTCGATATAAAATCTAAAGGAGAAAATTTTTTAATTTTTACAAAGGACCAAGCACAATATTTTTTCTCTGTGTAGCTTTTTATAGCATATTTGTGCTCATGTCTGAACAAAGCCGTTAATTTGTACATTTATCCAAACCTTTAGCCAAGCGCCTCGTCTTCTAATTATTGACGCGCATCCATGGATTAACGAGATTCCTACTATCACTATCTACTGTCTAGCGAAAAACAGCGGTGTTGACGGGCACAGCAAAGTCGGCGGAAGAAGACACTTACATATTTGGAATTCAATGTTACATGCATCATTCTGTGTAGTGGCTACTCGTTGTTGAATTACTGCTAGTATTCGTTTTAAAATTATGACCAGTTACTAGTAGCTTTATATACTATATATATCAGTTCATTTACATTATCGTTTAAAAAAGCATGTCGATCTGTAATTTTTATTTAGCAAGATATTCATTTTGGTCTGTATTTCGAGTGGACAGTGCAAAGTCCTGTGTACCAGGGTTAGGTTGAGCGGTAGGTGACAGACAATGTTGCTGTTGTAGTGTTTTACAAAGATTTGTGAATTCTTGAACACTTGCACCAGAAAACAATTTTTAGTATATGTTCAAGATTATAATAGTATTAAATTTTGTTACCGCCACCATTTACCGTAGGTTATCAGACTGAAGTAAATCCACACATAGCCGACTGATCACAGATGAAGCCGAGCTACCATCATCATAACATGGATGTTGTAAACTGTTACCCATTGTTAGTACGTTGCGGAATCAAGCAGGAGACGAATCAACAGTGGTACCGGTATATTTTTAAACACTGCCATTTTTATATCACGACGTATTTGGCATTTATATGCACTGACCCGACGTCGATATATATAAACTTCCTATATGCAGTTTTATATCCGTTGATAGCATGACGTCAAAGAAGGTTGTTTGACATCGCTCAGGTCCAGTGACCAGCAGGTCTACGAAGTGACTCCTCGCTGACCAGTTACACCTATATATGCCAGTGATACCTACACGCCGATAGTAAGCTTACCGTTTACTACATTTCACTCCACTTTTCACCTCTTATAATACATTTTTTGATAGCCAATTGCTTTAAATCAGCATCAATTCGATTGTAGCGCAGCCTTCTGAATGAAATTGGCCATGACTACACACATATATAATAGATTTTATTTCGATTTAGTTGACATTTTGCGTTAAATATCCAGCGTTATTGTCTTTCTACCCTGAATATATTTACACAACGAAATTCTATTTCTAGCCATAGGTAGGCTGAAGTATAATGATTTTTATACAAGGATAAAACTAGGCAAATATTATTTGAATTGAACAACTAAACAGAAACGAAATAACTACAACGCCGCGCTCTCTATTGTAAACTGTGTGCTCGGTGTGTCTGTGTGCAACTGCAAATTTTTGCTTTTCGCTGGTATTTGTTGGTACACTTAGACAAATATAAAATGGTGCGCGCTTACACACATTTACTATTATTATTCATTGTGTGCTGTACAGACACGATAATACAGTTCAGGTGGTTCTTCTGTCTTTATAATACGAGTTGAACGTAGACTAAATGCAAAACAATTTATATGGCTCGGCTGTATTATTAGAAATGTGTATATTTTCCCAAAATTTACACCGCAAAAGTAAATACTCACAACTCGAACGTATAATAGTTGTGTTCGAGATAAGTCACGACTCCAAAACTGTTGTTTTCTTTAATAGTGTCGATGAAAAAGTAGGAGCATTTTATAGAAATGAGAAACAGAGTTTGAACTGGTAGAACTGAATCGTAGGAACAAATAATTGTCACAGTAAAGTACAAAACCAAAGCTATGGTGTTAACAACAAAGTTAAATTCAAGCATTAATTATAACTAATGATCTTGAAGGTGCTATACTAAATTTGTTGCAGCAGGGTCGATGGTAGCCAGTTATTTAGGTTAGTGTTAGTTTAGTTAGTTTAATTCTGGGTGAAGGCTGTAAGTTATGTGCGGGTGATATCGTTATCAAAACCACTAGGTAAGTTCATTATATATAACCCTTACGCTAAAATTATGTTTGGGGTTGCTCCTTTTCCTCGACACAAACTGTTAGTTGGTAAAGATATGAAACGTTTACGCGTCTGTGAAAATCATGTCAAGGATCGACTATTGTAATGCGCTGCTTCACAGTGTGCCAGTCGAACGTCTACACCCTTCACCGCTGTCAGCATTGTAACCGGTACACATCGACGGGATCATGTCTGCGCCAACTGCATTGGCTGCCCCTGGACCAACGAATCAAACACAAGATCCTCCCGATCATCCGCAACGCAATAGCAGACCCCGACACACCTGACCGAGAATCTCCAATTTTCAACATCAAGACTGGCTAATGAACGAATATTGCTAATTGATGTGCCGAAACCAAACATTTGCGTTTGTTGGACCACCCGCATGAAACAATCTGCCATCTGAAATTCGAAGCCAATCTCTGCGTGCTGCCTAATATAAGTCTAAGTTGAAAACTTTCTTATTTCCTAGAAACTTATTATTATACTCGTTATTTCGCTATATTCGAATTCTTTGGCGCTTTTGCAACGCCTTGTGCGAAAATAGAGCGGTATAGATGCATTATTATTTACGGCCGTAACAAACTCTGACGCCGCGCCGCTAAGTTCGCACCGCTTGGCGAGGTTCCTGAGCGATATAAGCAACTATAGCTGTTTTATTAAGCTTATAGTTCCTAGTGAGCACAGGTCGCACCCAAATGATCAATACTCAGCTCACCGTGGCGGAAAACCTTTTTAACATTATACCAAACATTAAATTACCGTAAAGTATCAAAGATACGTATTCCTTATATGAAATACGAATCTTGACAAGGTACAGAATCATGCCCCAAGACATTGACGCTCGGGTCCGATTCTAAATAGGGCTCGCAATCCTTAAACCCGCAATCCTTAAACCGGCATCATGAGTTACTAATTATAATATTCCTTAATTTGAAAAAAAAAACAATTTGAAACTTGCTTCAAAAATAGTAATTTTATATTTTTCATGAATGGATTACTGCGCACTTAATAGTGTAGTGTTAGACAAAGTTTTGTTGTGTCGGCGAATTCCTGCAGGATCATGCGGCTGGAAATTTCGTACGACAACAACTAAGCCATTACAATGTTGTTGCTTTCTTGCTTAGTGAATCTTGCAAAGCGAGCGAACAACAACGCACGTAAAATCGTAAAATACACAACAAAATTTAGGTACATTCACAACGTCAAAATGTTTGCTGAAATTTGGAGCTCATTGCTTTGATCAAAATTTAGAAAATTTCTTCACTTTTAAGGTCAATTTGAACACGTGAACAATGTTCAAACTTTTATAGCAATGAAGGAACAGAATTTGAACTCAAATTTTGGAACATTGTGATTTGCCATATTTTTTTATTACAATGTACTATCAAATATTGAACAAATTTTGAACTCAAAATTCGAGCAGAGTTTCACGTGTGAACACACCTTCAGTCTTAACAAGTTATTGCATAATATATGTTAGGTCTATTTGGAAACATTGTGCCTGGCAATATTAAAAAGGGCTAAGTCATGAATTCTCTGTAAGACTCTTAATTAATCAGTTTTATTGTGAACATAACATAAAATCTATATATCTGATTAACTGCTTCTAGCTGACGAACATCTCTCCGCCAAACCCCTAGAAAAATAGACCGTTGACGGTTTCTTAAATTTTTTCTAGCAATGTAACCTTATTTTAGATAAGTTGCCTATATTTTCCTAGATAATCTAAATGGAAACCGCCGAAGCAAAGCAGAAAGATGTATCTAGCACGGATGACGGACCAAAAAATCTAAACTAAACCCAGTCACTGTGCCTATTACAAATAATCCACCCTGCAAGGGCTTTAAGACCACTACTCAATTGACTACTATCAGAGGGTAAGTTTTTAAACCATGTGTGGTCATAGTTTTTGAAAAAATTTACAAAAAAAGATATTATTCCCACAATTTTAACGATAAAAAATTCTTCGAAACAATATTTTTTGACTGATCCAACACAGTTATGAAATACCGTTTTTTTTAATTTAGCAGAAAACTCGGTTAATGCCTGATTCCACTTTAAGCGCGTATACTTGGGTTGTTCTTTTGTCAAATCAGTACACGCACAGAAACCCAGTGACCGGTCATAGAAATTCTGATTTTCTCATTACGATTTAGGACACGCAACACGTAGGTGCTGTTGACAGTCAATATTTCACGATTTTTCATCTCAATGATTTCACCAATCGCATTTTAATTGTATATTAATTATCATACACAAAAAGACCACGAACATAGCTCTCTACCCAACGATATTTATATTTTAGGGAACGCGAATTTTTACACAATGATTATGACCAAACAACAACCATAATATACGAACCTAAAGTCGATTCATGCATAACTAGATTAAAAAACATACGATTCAACACACCATGAAAGAGAAATTTATGAGTGATCTTTGAGCAACACTATAAAATAATTTTATAGAAACTTATAGAAATCCTGTCGAAATATCGTAAGAACTTTATTCGTACTTTCTTCATGTATCCCTAGATGTCTTCCCAGCTATCAGCCCACCTTTAAGCCTTCTTCTCTAACTAATTCTTCTTCTGAAAAAGTTGTGTATTATTTGAAAACGATAAAAATGCGAACCTGAATGAGAACATAAAAAAGAAACTCAAATAAAATCTCCAACATAATTAACAACTGAGATACAAAACGTTTGACGACACCAGAGTATACACCAGTACCCATACAATAACCCATTCTTTTCGCTCACGATTTTTGTCACGTGCTTTAGGATTTACTTTGAAACAAGGGAAACAACTTGAAGACAGATCTCTAAGCACTTTTTAATCCTTCAGAATTTCTAAATATCACAAACACCACACCAACGCCGCGCCCCAAACAAAAAAAAAAAAAAACACAAAAAAAAAAAAAAAAAAAAAAAAAACCGAAACAGGGACTGCGGAGCGTAATTGAACGTGAGGGGGCTGGTTTGGTAACATGCACGTACCTTACACCTAACTTAGTTTAACATCTAGACAGAGTGATATTATCAAAATTACGGCAAAGGTACAAACAGTTCAATTTTTCATCATACCCATCGCTCAGATTTTACTTTACGCCAAAGTCTTTGTCACTGAATGTCCCGAACACGCGTTTTCGATTGTCATTAAGCTGAACAAAATCGTTGGCAACATCGGCCAAATTAAGCCCGTCGGTTCGCTCCTTGTGAATGTTTAATACGGCCAGACTATTGAAGCGCTTTTGCGTCATTGTGGTTCGTAGCCATGTTTTGATGCGCCTCATAGCAGAAAATGATCGTTCGCCAATAGCATCCGTTGCAGGATTCACAAGAATTAGGGTGACGAGTTTCGTAATTTCGCTGAAGAGCCCCTTCGTGTGCGAATCCCATTTCTTCATCTTCTGGTAAATGTCGTCAAAGCATGTCACAGCTTGATCCTTCATCTGCTGCCGGAAAACGGGGCACTGAGCAGCTAAACTGTTAAAGTTAATGTCACAGCTGTAATCTGTCTTTAAGGTTTCCGTATCCATTAAGTAGTCAGTACCATTGGCCACGTTTAGCAGAAGCCTTTCCATCGCTTTATACGTCTGGAACCCGGGTTGGTCAAATCTCTGCTGGATGCCCATAATGATATCATCAATAGATTTAAAGTAGATTTGTCTGTAGTAGTCTTCAATTGAAAGGGGATGATACGCTTTGGCCGTCCCGTCATCGATTCTCTTAGGAGGAACACGTTTTCGTGGCAACTTTGGATCGGTAATCTTGCATTCTAAGGAACGACGCCGCTTCTGGACAAGTGCAAAAAACGCATCGAAATCTTTGTCAGTTCGCATTGCCATTATACTTTCCTTAGTCAAGCCAGCCAAATGTTCTCCATGGGCAGCAGACATTTTGGACTTCTGTAATGTTTTTGATAGATTATCAGTGATTGAAAACAAACGCTGCCCGAGATTGAGCCCAAAAAAATACCCAAAATCTCCCATCTGAGATTGCACACCAATTATTCTTGCACGGACCTCTGTGTCTAATTTCTCTGCCAAACATTCTTCCCACAGTGTCATTAGTGCATCGTAATTTTCTATGATCCGCAGGAAACTGTCACCCCGGACAGTCCATCGTGTAGGGCAAAGAACCTTGAGACCGGGTGCTTCAGTGTTCATGTCACCCTTTATTCGGTCCAGAAAAGCCTGGCGTTTTGGCGAGAACTTTACCAGTTTACAGATTTCTTTCGTAGTATCTAAGGTGTTGCTCAGCAGCTGAGATGCTGACTTTTTGGACATATCATGAACTGCCAGGCTCAGAGCGTGGCCGTGGCAATGAGTCAGATGGGCTGTTGGTGCGTCACGTTTAATTCGGATTGCAACGCCGCTCTTCGCCCCAGCCATATTACTCGCGCCGTCGTAGCATTGACCTCGACAACTCTGCAAAGGAATATCAATCCGAATCAATGCATCCCTGATGACATTAGTAATGGTGTCAGCCGACGTGTCAGGTAGCTCATAAAATCCAATGAAGTCTTCGTTAGGGCTTAGGTCACTGTCAATCCATCGCAAACATACCGTAAGTTGCTCTTTATTCGCTGTGTCAGTGCACTCATCAGCCAACAGCGAGTAAAATGTCACGCCCTTAATGCACTTGCAGATCTCCCGGAGAACATGCGATGCCATGATTTGGATTATCTCATTCTGGATGTCATGTGATGTGTATTTGTCAGACTTGCGACTTAGCCACGGTTCGATCGAATTGTCGTCTGTTGCCCGCAAATGCAAAAGCTGCACGAAGTTTGACTCGAATTGATCTGTACCCAGGAATGGTATTCCTTGCCGGCCCAAAAACCGCAGATTTTGTAATATTTTTGCGAAAACGTGACGGTTACAGCTGCGTTGATGAGCAAGTTGGGAGCTGACCATATCGCCAATGTCACTACATGTTTTCGGTAACTCAATGAGCTTTTCCACTGCTGTTTTGTGACAATTGCTTTCTTGGTGCTCCTGGAACTTCACAAGCGCCTTTTTCCAATTGGAAAACCCTTTTGTGATAAATGTTTCGTCAATACTGGGGACTGCCATAAGTAGCTTCTTTTTGCTGGCACTCGCGCAAATGTGACATAAAACTGAATCTATGCCCAAAAGATAATGCAGCCATTTAAAGTCGTTGAACCATTTTTCCTGAAACGCCCTGCTTTCCCAACTGTCTTTTGGGAAAATTACAGCCTCTAGGCTGATACGGCTCGTCTGGAAGAGGCAAATCCTGATGTTGGGGTACATCTGGCGGTATACATGCTGTTTCTGCAGGAACTTTCTCCAGTGCTGAGTAACTAGTGAGTAAAGATGTAGAAGGACTATGATCCACGTCTGCCACACCGACGGGTTGATTTTCTGGGACTGCCGCAGTTGACGCCTGTTCCCTATAAAGGAAAGAGTATACTAAAGGAGTATCTTTAATGAAATGAAAATTTTCGCATTTATCCAAGTTTCCATCTAAAGATAGGAAGTTATCAGTTTACTATACTCGCGCACAGCTCTGCTTCCATTCATACAAATATAAATATCTTTTTCAACTTTGCGGCAAGTGAACGCAGAACTGTTATGTCACGAAATGCTAAGCTGCTTAAAAAGGGCAGGGGTCAATTGCCATTGGGTTAGCACTGGTTTGCAACTACTAGTTAATCTGCAGAGTGTGGTTGACGCACATTAAAATCAGTTTGACGCAGATTAAAAACGCCTGACGCACTTTGAATGCAGGCTCTAAATGTGCGTCAGTTCGAGGTTTTTTTGGTTTGAAAGAAACCAGAGCGGCCATGTCTGAACAAATTTCGATGAAAATTAACATGCGACCAGAAAAATGATACGGCTATAAGCGTAAAAAATTTTGTGCAGATCGGTCCAGTGGATAGTCAGCACTCGTGGTTCCAGAAAGCTGATATATTTTTATCAAAAATGCTTGCAAATTTCTGTCGCACATTTGGTGCCTTTACTATACAAGCCTAAATCGCACTCTGTCTGCACATGAGATTAAACATTTGTGCTGCAGCTGGGATTTAACTTAAAGCAATATGTCATAAGTGTTATCTAGTTAATCGTAGGAAGTTCCCCACGAAACCGAGACTTCGAGAAGTACTAAGTAATTTCAAAAGTATTTAATATCGACCAGGCAGTTTATTTTGGAGACCCTACTGCATGCGGCATAAAAACGCACCCAGCGAAAATCCTGTTTTCATACAAAAACTTTACATTGAAGCTTGTAAAACCGTCGTCTGCGATTCCGAACTTGTCTTACTATGAAGATAACTGCTTATGATTACCCAACACTTACCCCTTGGTTTTCTTGGAGGAACCTATGAATTCAGAGAGATTACATTGTCGTTTCTTCATTTCCAAAATCGAAACAGCTTTATAAAATCGAAAACGAAGTCAGGCTAGCCACGGATTAGTTAAGAACACATATATATATATATAATAATTAATGTCCTGAAATAGTCACATCACAACAGTAGGTAGCTGCTGAGACACAGCTTATAGTTGAAGCTGCATCTCAGCAACCCAACTAATGTTACATTTAAATTCATTCTTGCGTTGTCGCGCAAAAACTGGGGGGGGGCTATAGCCCCCCTAGCCCCCCCGGCTCCGCGGTCCTAAACAGGAAACAAAGCAAAAAGAAAAAAAAAATCACTGAAACACTTCATATCGTGCTGCAAAAATGGGGGTATGCAGGGGTAGGTCTTCCCTTCCACATTCACAAAAAAAAAAGCCCACCATGGTACAAAAAAAAAAAAAAAAAATTTCATATGGTGTCAAAGACTCCGCAATTACTAAAGGATCTCTAAGAAAAAAAACACAAAAAAGAGAGAAAACACTTCATATAGCGTATTCAAAATACATGGATAACCACTAGATATCTCCCAAAAATAAATAACAAAAAAACCACACCCCCAAAAAAACAGGGGAACACACTCCCAGCGCTCCAAAACCCACAGCTATCCTTTACATTTAACACGACAAAAAGGTTAACACTGCTCATGAAAATAGAGAGCAAACACTTCTATATCGTGTTGCCAAAATCTATGGTATTTACTAGAAGTTATCTGCTTGACAAAAAGTCTAAGTCTGCTCATAAAAATAGAGAGCAAACACTTCTATATCGTGTTGCCGAAATCTATGGTATTTACTAGTAGTTATCTGCTTAACATTTAATAAGACAAAACCTAAGACTGCTCATAAAAATAGAGCAGCAAATAATTTCTATATCGTGTTGTCAAAATCTATGGTAAATCCCAGTAGTTATCTGCTTAACATTTAATAAGACAAAAACCTAAGACTGCTCATAAAAATAGAGCAGCAAATACTTTCTATATCGTGTTGCCAAAATCTATGGTATTTACCAGTAGTTATCTGCTTAACATTTAATAAGACAAAACCTATGACTGCTCATAAAAATAGAGCAGCAAATACTTTCTGTATCGTGTTGTCAAAATCTATGGTATTTACCAGTAGTTATCTGCTTGACATTTAGCTACACAAAAAGCCTAAGACTGCTCATAATAATAGAGCAGCAAATACTTTCTATATCGTGTTGTCAAAATCTATGGTATTTACCAGTAGTTATCTGCTTAACATTTAATAAGAGAAAAACCTAAGACTGCTCATAAAAATGGAGCAGCAAATACTGTTTATATTGTGTTGTCAAAACCCATGGTTCCCACGTTGGTTTTCGCCCTGACCATTAAATTGCCAGTAGCAAAGGAAGAACCACCGTAAGCCTTCTAGTAAAAATTAGTATAGAACTCTGCAATACCACATTGTCGATATTTCTCAGGATCATTTTCTGTCGAACGGACATTAATATGTATATCGGACCCCCATATTCGAGGAGGTGTCGGTTTCATCTAACGGATGTATCCAACCGACCTTTCCTCCAATAGAAATTGGCTGCTAAAAGCTAAGGAAAAAGCGAAGGTGACATCCAATACGGATTTATATTGAATTGGAGTGCTGGGACGTGTCATATTCCAATTGCGCACTCTGGTGTGTCGTACTCTTGGTTCGAATTAAAAAGACATTCACAATGCATAATAAATCGTTTGGTAGCTTTTGTTTGTGCGATTAATATTCAGGTCTGCAAGTTGCAAGGTCTATAGGCCACGCGAAGAAATTGATGACAGCGGAAGGCTCTTAAATTGCTCACAACTACTAATAATGCTCACAGTTATGTTGTTGAAATGAGAAATCGGTGTTTTCCTTTACATGAGATTTGTTACAACTCCGGCACATTTGCAAATGCTTACTAGTCCCAAAGACCCTGTTTTGCATGAATTAAGTTGCAGATTGTATAACATTGCATTACGTATGTTAAACGGCAAGGATTTTTCGCACAGTCATCTTATCGGCAACCCATAGGTGTCGGTAGGGAGATAGGTGGGATATCCGTCAATGGTCAGACCTCTGCCAAACCAAATCTACCCACGAAGGATTCGCCCCTCTCCCCGTTAGCCGCTGCCTTGGTTGGACACCCAAGCATTGCTGTACGAAATGTCCAGTAACTCGTCCAACAGTTATTTGTGTAAATAAAACATTTACAGAGTCCTGTAGTTACTCACTGTGAAATAGTCATGCTTTAGACAATATGCGCAGTGTGTATTGTATGCAACATACCTTTGAAATAGGTTTGAACCGTAACTAATTCCTAGATTTTGCGCTTCTACAACATCTCGTCGTAAACATGTCCCAAATTTTATGAGATACACGTAGTAACTCATCTGAACATTGCTATCACTTTACGTGTGTGGTTCTAAATATAGACATGTCAAAACAATTCTTATTAATAAACCTAAATAATGAAATTTCACAGCTTTTACAGTTAATAGTCTGCGATATTTGAAATTGGCCACAACGATGATGTCTTTCAGTTTGAGTCAATTCGTATAAACTACACGATACTGCGCAAGTAACGATCGTCACAGTACGTAGAAATTTCTTAAGCAAGGTAAAGAATAAGTAGTTGGCGAGACCCTGGCCAGCATTCAATTGTGGGTCGGTTAGGGTTATACATCATAAGATATAACCCGGGTTCGGAACAATAATGTATTAATTCTTTATTTTTTATATATACCATATATCATTTTTTCTACGCTTTATGTATATGTTATCGTTCAACTAGTAGTAGAAACCAAACATACCAAAGCGATGTTCTAGCATACCTGACCTCAAAGTGTTATTTGATAAATGACTACGGGACATTAGCAAAACATAATCGTCTTAACATATATATATATACCTACTAATTCTATCAACGACTCTCTGTAATTCGATTACACCGATGCGGTAGGGAATTTGGAGCTGTTTTTAATTTCCTCGCAGACCTATTTTATATTCTAAATATTTTGTTAAAAAATAAAATATTTGGTTCACGCGCCATAACGCAATCACAATGTTAGGATGTTGTAGCTAAAATTTTAATGCATGATTGCTTTAGTCGATTGTTTTTACGTAGACATGCCTAATAAACGAACGTCTGTCATAAAACGATTTTGGTATGGAATGTACAAAAGCGGATTTAATTTTTACCTTGTTTGAGAAAATATATAAGCGCCGTCTGTATAGTATTAACGGGCAGGCTCAATGGTGTAGAAGTGCAAATTGTTTGTGTAATACCTATGCTAGGACCTATAATTAAAAGATGGTTTTCAAATGAATTATGCAATTCTATTATAGTCCGAATATTAAAATGAATATAGCTAAGCGTTTGTAGTTTGATTTGTTTAATAAACGAAATGAAACTGCTCATTTGTTAATAAGCAAAGTTGTGACTCTGTCACAGACTGAATATAAAAAATTTTCTATGATTTTTATAAATTTTTTCAGTTTACTGATCGAATCGAATTTTAAGCACGAAATTTTTTAATGCCTAACTAACTACCGTTGGGCCTTTAGTGCACTAAATCCGAAAAAATACGCAAGTTTTGTACCAAATACACATCTTTTTATAGGAGGAAAAAGAAAAATAAAACAGAAAAATAAGAAGCAAAGCCAGAAACAGAATCTTCATGCTTAGCTATGTAATAAATTGCGATTATACTAGTAGCCATAAGATTGTAATGCAGAAACAATCCGAAGTTTCTTTGGCCCATCTGCGTTGCAAATTTCAGCTTGGACATAGCCAAACAGTGGTAAAAAGCACAAGTAGGTGACGACGTGTTTAAGGCAAAATAGCATGGTGCGTCATGTTTTAATTGAGAATTCGACAACATAGGCGTTCAATAATTATACTATGTAGCAGTAAGGTGAAAAGTTGAAGTCAAAGCAAATGCTCACACCTCTGTATCAATCAGCGAACTTCAGCTATACATGTCGAGCTATTTCGTTTGCTAAAATTTTGCTATATATATAGTTTGCTATATATAATTTTACTTTATATATATTTTGCCATATAATTCTAGGCAATATATACCAGATAAATATGAGCAAAAGTAGGTTTCAACCCAGTAGTTCCAGAACTCAGTAACGAGCATGAGCATGTGCACTAATTTATAGTGTAGGCAAGGGTAATCGTCAACTAGAAACTATGCATAGATTGTGATACGCACTGAATTAAATAAGATAGACTATAAAATGTTCAAACTCACAAGTCAAAATGTTAAAAATCAGACATCAAAATTTCGATGTTTTAATAAAAATAGATGGTATAGCTGATGTTTGGAAGGTTTACAATGTAATTCGGAAAATTTTATTGTATACCGTATTCAGTAACTAGTCCAGAGATCTTTTTGTGTTATAAATTTTTTATATAGGGTACATTTTCAGCTCACACGTTCCAAGTGAAATGATTAGCGTTTTATCTTCACCTGGTCGGTTGCAAACAGTAGAACAACACAGTAAATATATTTGGAACCCATATTATCCCTCATTTTGCTGTTATTGCTTGTAACAGCGTGTGAAAATCGAACAACTCAACAACAGTATTTCGAACTAAAAGGTCATCCCTCATTTTGCTTCTATTACTTGTAACCGTGTGTAAACCGAAAATGTTGAAACTTTACACTGCGTGTGCTCTTAGGTATCTTTAGAAGTAATATAGCTGTAAAGCTCCTTAAACCGCTGCTGGCACGATCTAAAACATCATATAACCTTAAGTTTCGGGCACTAGATCTGTGTAAATTTTGTTAATGCAGAATATTACCTATTAAAGACTGACCCGATTTTAGTGATATGTTCATAGTCCACAATTTATAGTTAGCTCCTAGTGCACTAAAATTCGTGAAAAATACGTAATTGTTTTTGATACAAATCTACTGCTTTAGCAAAAATAACAATATCTACTTTATATAACTAATAACTACTAAATAAATAATAACTATTTCTCTACAAAGATATAGTCTAATAGTTATGCCTTTACTACTTTTGACTCCGTCCCAGGTGAAAGTTGCGACTCCGCAGGTCCAAATTAAATTCTATTCGTTTCTGAATTATATATTTTTGACGGATAATATAATGATAAATTTATTACATGGCTAAGCACCATATTTTTATCACGTTTTTCTTTTTGCTTTTCCTATTTACTGTTGGTCGTTTAGTGCGCCAAAATTCCACAAAAATACGTAATTTTTGCATCAAATCTTACAGAACAGAAGGATCACTGGTCATACTATGTCGCCCAAAGATATCGTCTCCTAGTTGCACGTTTTACTACTTTTGATTATGTCAAAGGTGAAGGTTGTGATGCCGAAGATCCAAACTTATTTCTATTAGCCTGTTAACTATATTTTGGATGGTTAATATAATGGCAGTTTTTACATTGCTAGGGACAAGATTTTATTCAGGTGTTATTTATTTTTATTTTATTTGTATTTTTATTCTATTTGGTCTTTATTTTTTTTCAATTATCATTTCATTTTCACTGTAATTGAGAATTCGCCGACCAGGGCGCTTAGTATATATTACTATCATACTAAAAGAGTTTAATTTATTCATAGGTGCAGGATGTCCGTGGACGTAGGGGTGTTAATGGCTTCACGGGTGGATGAGGGTTGGAATTCCGCAGGAGGGGGCCGTAAGTCAGACGGGGTAAAGTTTTAAAATTTATAGTAACTAAGTTTTGCTCAAATTTGCTAAAATTTAGCTCATTTTTATCATATTTCTACTAAGTCTCTCTATTTTTGCTAACATTTTCTCCATTTTTATCAGTTTGTGCTAATTTTGCCAATTTCTAGCGATTTTAGCCAAATTTGTCAAATTTTGCGCAGACCTTCGGCGCGCGGAGGTACTGAACCATCAGCGGTGAGCAAATGTTGTTTGGTTGGGCAGTCGAAGCATGGTGGTCGGTAAAACCCTACCCCTATGTGCATGTATGTTTGATATACAAAATTAAAAATAATCACTAACAACGATCACAGATGTTGGGGTCTCGCACAATGCTGGTGTACACACTGTAACTGTTTGTAGATGTCGTACACCTCCTCTCGTTAATATTACATTTCTGAACTTTTCCTTCTTTAACTACTGTGCATTTCGCACAGTCTTAAGCAAACTTTTGTCACTGCGGCAGACTGAATGTGGATTGTTTTGGTGCGAGCCTCGTACGCTAGCCACTACGCTATCTGGGAGCTGTTACTCGGTTCTTTAAGGAACCTCACAAAGCAGAGAACAACAGCGGGCGTGCAAATGCACGCTGTACCACGACAAACTTGGTTAGTGATTAGCGTTGCAATGTACGCGCTGACTCATGTGTCAACATAAGACCTGAACGGTTACCCGCTCAGCTGATCTTGTTGTATTATGACTTGTTGTATGGGACTACTTCTTTCGTTAAATAATTTAATATTCCAACAAAACGTGGAAAAAGATATTTGATAAACATAATGAATCTGCATTTTATATAATAAGCTAGCGCAGTGAAACAATTACGACTTTATGGCGCAACAATTAGAGCAAATTTGAAATAATACTATTTATAAAAGTAATAAAACAATGTAACGAACTAATAAAGTAGTGTCACTAACCCAACGATGTTAGGAGCCTGCTTCTTATTATGTTCTTGTAAAACATTTACGGTATGTTTTCGTCCGCTGAGTTGTCGGCCACTTCTTTTTTAATATTGTTTAGTGAATGTTGAGCCTTTCGTACATACGTTCGTCAATATCTGCTTTCTTGCTGGTGTTTATATGTTTTAAAAGGCGCCTCGATAAGTTCTTTTTTATATCGGCCTTTAGTGTCTGTAGTTTATAACGAAAGTTTGATATTTATATGTGGTAAATGATGAATAGTTATGAACGTATCGATAAATAAATATTTCCTAACAAAGTTTTGTCGTGGTTTATGGAAGATAACAAGTGTTCGTCGTTTTACTTTGTTGTCTCTGCCTCATTTTTAGTGTGGGCTGTAAAAATATGTGAGATACGTACTGAAAAATACTGCGTATATGATATAAACAAATATGTAAAAATATGAAATATTGGTGAAATTCTGTTGTGTTGTCCTTATTTGGATAAATACATTTGGCAATGTATTAAGACATTTTTTACAAACAGATGGTGCTGTATTATTACATATTTATTTGCCACTCACTATCGAAGCGTCAGCAATGCTTTAACAAAAATCTCATTGCAATACTATTTGTCGATTCTCGATCATAGTTGTGTCAAACAGAAATACTACTTATCTGAGCTGATTTTTCCAAATGATTAAATATAAATTCATATGCGAAACATGCGAAATATTGGAGGAACTCTGTTTTGTTGTACTTATTTCGCTAAATGCACGGTTGTACGCGCCTCGGTAGAGCGAGGTGCGTACGACTCTTCGGGGGGGGGGCGCCCCGGCATCGCCCCCCACCGTGAAATACTTGATCCTTCACTGCTGACTTAAGACACAATCATGTTATCATAACCAGCTAATTTTGGTAGCCCAGTCATTGTTGTTATCTCGTAAGTTGTGAATCGATATTGCTACGGAAGGACGTGATGTATGTTATTGATTATTCATTATTAAATTAAACTAATCCAATCTACTTATGTCATCAAAGAGCCACGGTTCGTAATTCACTACTTGATTCTAATGATTAATCTCTATAAAAAAGATCTGTCATGTGCTAAATTTGAATATCTCACAATTATCAAGCCATTTTTAGAGATGCGTTTTTTTGTATATTATGATAGAATATATAAAAATAAATATTTGCGCAAGCTTAAACTTCTAAAAATCTAAATATAAATGAATATGGAAATTGAGAATTTCCTCACCTCGCTACATCATTCAAACTTCGTAAGCAACTCGTCAAGCAAAAGGGGCAAGCTTTAAATATATGAGGATTTTTAGTATTATTTTTTGACTTTGGTGTTATATTTTAGAAATAAAATGTTGATGATAATTGAGAAGGAGGGAAGCGTATGGATCAGAGTTTCTTAGACAATTCGTCTTTTGAAAGTCGAGTCGAGTCTTTTGAAAGCTGCATCACAAGCATGTCGACAGAACTAATCATTATTATATTAGTCGTCCTAATGCTATTGAGATACATCGAAAATTTCAAAAGATCGTCATAAACACGTCTTAAAATATATCAAATTCGGAGACTCGACTAAGTACGGCTGAACACAACGGGATTACAGACAGATGTCACTTAGTAGAAAGATGAAATTCTAACAGGCTCAGTCTGTGGTGTGGTGTAAGGCGAACTGCTATTTTGCGTCGGTCTGTCCTAGTGTAAGTGTGTACTTCAGTTTGAAGCAGTAATAAAGACTTGAAATCGATCATGTCAAAAAATTGTGTATATATACTAGAATTGTGTCGGTAATGAGCCTCCGATTAGCCAATTATTGTAGTTAGCTCCGGGCATACGTTCATCGTGCGGCATGTTTCGGAATAGACGGGATATGCTTTGTGATTCTTCGTTGGACCCTTTCAAGCATGTCGATATTATGTTTGTGATACGGACACTTCAACTTACATGCATGCTTCAAAATTTGTCTGGTTTGCGATTCATAGATATGGAAGAACATAGCTGGTGGCATACCAGAAAATAGTCGCCAGACGAACGAAACACCATCTTGTTGTAGCAGCGCTGAACAACGTTAGCAACAGTGAGAAGAGCATTTTCTTGTCAGTCAACATCATAGTGCCAAGACGTCGCTCAGCTGTTTATTATGAATGTTCAGAGGACTAAGAATATACATATTCTGATGGGACGGACAAGCTGTCAAACTGAAGGTTCGCGCATTTTCCAATATCAAATTTCGTTTGTCAAGTGTTTTGCCGTTGTCGTAGTTTATGCAGGTCACGTTGCAGGTAATCAATGTCGATATTAATATACTTCTTGTGAAGTCTGGTGCAGACTTTCTTGTCATCTGCGAAGCTACGAGGAGCAAGGGTCCAACGTGGCTGCCGCTGTCGCTGACAAAATAGAGCAAAGGAACCTGGCACGTCGCTAGACATCTAGTTTCAGAGGTTGCAAAATATTTTATATTTATAAAATGTTCCGTTACGTGAAATTTACGTAGCCTTTGCGAAAAGTAAAAAATCAATACAATAACACAATAGATAAAATCTATTGAAATAAATACACTCAATTCTTTCAGGTTATCCATTCCGCTGTTTGGGAACATGACGTTGGTATCTTTCAACTGTTATTAAAGGGGGCTGGGACAGGAGTACAATATCAGAGGGTCGTCTTCTGGCACCCATATGTTTAAGTGCCTGCAAAGAGAAGACCCTGAGCACCATATTACGGGACAAAATAAACAAGATAATCATGATTTCAACCACGACCTCATAGGATCAATTATTCCAAAGCTTAATAGTTTATCTGTCGGGTGTGTATATGTTACACGATGGAAGGCCTTGCACAGGTCACACTCAATTAGCCATTGTTCGAAAAAGGTGAGCTGAAGATCAGTAGATCCGGATTGTGCAACTCCGTACTATGATTTGCTTTTGCGCCCCGTTTGTGCCGCACTATAATAGTTATACATTTTATACTAGAGCTAAGGTATACAAATACTTTTTATAATTCCGTATAAGGTTTAGTGACTGCATATTTTTTCTACCTAAACTCATAATGTTTCAAATGTGAGTTTATATAATTTGAGCATTACTACGATTATTATTACCATTATTATTATTAACGTGATAATTATTATATCTAGGACTTATGTTGTTGAACCGTTTTTTAAACAAGTAGTAAGCTTTGATCTATTAGCGCTATGCAGTTAGTAGTGGTTTGTCGTTGTTATTTGCAAGCGCTTCGCTTTAGTCGAAGCTTAGTTATAGTGGCAGGCATTGTTATTTGTTATTATCATTCTCTTTGATGTGTAGTAATTGATAGGCTTCAAATTCTTGAAAGCCCGAAAACTAAGCATCTGGTAGTTGTCGATAATGGCATAATATAAATGTATTCGAAGTGATGCCATTGCAGTATTTTTGAACGCCTAGTTGGTTACCAAATACAGTGAGTTCTCTTTAAAGCAGCTAATAAAGCATGTTAAAATCATTGTAAATCAGTTACATTATTCGTCGTGTTTGAGTAGGCTTTTACCTGCTGTTCAAAATATGTCTCATTCGTCGTTGTCATATCTGAGTTTTTAAGTTCCATCGCTAATTGTAGTTATAATTAGTCTTTGCCGCTGAATATATAACAAGTATATACCTATCAGGGCTATGGTAATAGGATAATTTTGTGCTCGCTTGTTCTGTGCATGCGTAAGCTTTCAGTTACTATTCAAAACATTTGGGGTTCCAGTGCTAAATGTATTTATAACCTGTCCTGCCATTGAATATACAAGAAATATTTCAGGCCTGCATGGCACTCACACTGTATTCATATGGATAGAAGTGGCGTTTATCGTTACAATTGTAAACAGGACGTTACAGGAAGTTATAGGTTGCAGTAATGATATGTTATTGCATAAAAGAATTAAGCAATAACCCAAATGCGGTTTTATATTCATGACAAGTTTACCTATCGCAGTACGGCGCTGAACAGTATAATGTTTCGGCCATCTATGTGTTAAAGAATTAGTATTTACTATTATAAATCGTGTTACATTTTTCCAAACACTTAACTCAGAAAAAAGCTCATAAAAGATACACTAGTAGATACTCTGGCATTCAGAGTTTTACCGAATTTCGATTGTTTGAAAGTTATAACATATAAAAAATTTAGCTTTACTAATACAAATACTAAATTAATCGAAGCTAAAATTAAGCTTATCTAATTTAAGTTATATAATACATAATAATACGATACTAGGCTATGCTAAATTAAATACAATTGACGATGTATAATATGTTATTACCGCAGTACTAAACTAAGCTAATCAAGCTAATGTATTTGAGCCTGTATAATTTATCTGGCACATGTCAACTTTAGAGGTGCCGAAGAATAATACATGCCATGCAATATACTATGATATCCAATCTCGATATACTAAGTATAATATATATACAAGCTCAGTACTGGGCTAATATAAAATTTACATACAAATATTTAAACAGTTACATAAACTATGTGGGATCCTGGACTAAAAATATTCAAACAAAATGTTAGTTACTGAATGTCTGTATGAAGCAATGAACGATTAAATTCGGTTCGAGTAGATCATGCGCTTTTCGGATATTTGAGCCGGCTAGCGGTAACCTGCGTAAAAGTTGTTTTTAGACTTCACAAAATAAATCACTTTACATGCGGTAACGATGTTACTAGTTTAGCTGTTAAATATTTACGTTAAAAAACTTTTGCAATTGATTGTATATTTATTTAAATTGAGGTTGGTGAGTTCGATCGTTTTGGAAATTGAAATCAGAGTGAAATCCTGGGCTCACTTCCAACTCGTGTATCCAGTACTTATATGTGACAGGAATTCCTTCTGCATTTTGTAATTATATCGACAGGCAATGATAAATTTCTGAATTTTTGTCTAATTTTCATGTTTGATATATTATCTGTAATCTAGCTAACTAATTAAATTTCAGAAGTTTTCAAGAAACCTTTCCTGAATTAATGGTTGCTCAGATCTAGGCTCTGAGACTAAACAAATATGCGCAAGTAAACTTAAAATGATCTCCCCAATCATTCTATTTTGTAATAACTGAGACTAAATCGGAATATTGTTACAGAGAAAATACTGAATTTTATTTGCTTTTTGCATCAACGGCCGGCCTAGGGCATCAACGGCCGGCCTACGGTATCAACGGCTGGCCTACGGCATCAGCGGCCGGCCTACGGCATCAGCGGCCGGCCTACGGCTCAACGGCCGGCCGATGGGCCCAATCGTCGGCGGACGGTTGAATGGCCGGACGACGGCTCAGCGGCTGCGTTACGACCAATAAACGCCTGACTACCACAAAGAAACTTGCCTTGTTACAATGTAAATTAAATATTCGTAAAGCTTCTTTTCTAAAATACGCTCAAGGGGCATATTAATGTTTCTCATGGCGTACAATGCAACGGCTGCAATGCCAAATTCTACGCCTAGGCAGTCTATAGTAAGACTGTATCAAATGAAAGCAGCGCGACAGCCGGATATGGTGTCTATCATTAAACATTTACGCATATCAGTTTAATAATGAACATATATATATATTGTATATGTATATCACAAGATAGTATTAGACGGTACAAATTCCCCGCATGTTGGCAATTACGAAATATATGGATTAAAACTTGCCAAACAGCAGTAAACGTATAATAGACCACGAACGGCCGGCCTACGATAAATACCTGCTGACCAGGGTCATTCGCGACCATTAACGACAGAAAATTGTTTACGGCCGGCCTTTCGTCGTGCGACGACGGCGAAAATTGTTGCACAGCCAACCGACGACCTGCCGACAGCTTTCACACCCGCTGTCCAACACGTGTTGCGTGACGAAATCACTAGTTCGATGTTAAAATGGTTATTATCAAAAATATAAAGAATACTAGATCATTGCCACATATAAAACTATACATACATCCAAATGTTCTGATTTTCACGTATATGCGTAGCTATGAAATTCAAAATAAAAATAGGGCAAATTATCAAAATTCCAGTTACTAAATGCATAAATTTGGAAATACCAAATCTTTTGGAGCAACTCGACGGAATATAACAAATTTTAAATTTGTTGTAGTGCCTGCTCTAAATCATTTGTTGTCATAGTCTATATAACAATTTAGTATTTTGAAACAGCGACAAAATGCCAATGTCTAAAATATATATTAACATTGCATTAAATGTTAATTGTCAATTGAGCGGAGGTGCAGTCCTCGTCGATATACTTGTATGCATGTAAACAACTGGAAATGTCTAGAATATATATTAACATTGCATTAAATGTTGTCAATTGAGCGGAGGCGCAGTACTCGTCGATATACTTGTATGCATGTAAACAACTGGAAATGTCTAGAATATATATTAACATTGCATTAAATGTTGTCAATTGAGCGGAGGCGCAGTCCTCGTCGATATACTTGTATGCATGTAAATAACTGGAAATGTCTAGAATATATATTAACATTGCATTAAATGTTCATTGTCAATTGAGCAGCGGCGCAGTCCTAATCGATATACTTGTATAAATGTGAACAACTGGAAATGTCTAGAATATATATGAACATTGCACTAAATGTTTATTGTCGATTGAGCAGCGGCGCAGTCCTCGTCGATATACTTGTATGCATGTAAACAACTGCAAATGTCTAGAATATATTAACATTGCATTAAATGTTAATTGTCAATTGAGCAGCGGCGTAGTCCTCGTCAATATAATTGTATGCATGTAAGCAAATGGAAATGTCTAGAATATATGTTAATTGGCAATTGAGGAGCGGTGCAACCCTCGTCGATGTACTTGTATAAATGTAAACAACTGCAAATGTCTAGAATATATATTAACATTGCATTAAATGTTAATTGTAATTGATTGGAGGCGCGATGCTCATCGATATACTTGTACGCATGTAAACAACTGTAAATGTCTGGGATATATGTTAATTGGCAATTGACGAGCGGTGCAACCCTCGTCGATATACTTGTATAAATGTAAACAACTGCAAATGTTTAGAATATATATTAACATTGCATTAAATGTTAATTGTAATTGATTGGAGGCTCAATCCTCATCGATATACTTGTGTGCATGTAAACAACTGTAAATGTCTAGAATATATGCTAATTGGCAACTGAGGAGCGGTGCAACCCTCGTCGATATACTTGTATGAATGTAAACAACTGCAAATGTCTAGAATATATATTAATATTGCATTAAATGTTAATTGGCAATTGATCAGAGGTGCAGTCCTCGTCGATATACTTGTATGAATGTAAACACCTGCAAATGTATAACATCTATATTAACATTGCATTAAATGTTAATTATCAATTGAGCGGAGGTGCAGTCCTCGTCGATATACTTGTATGAATGTAAACAACTGCAAATGTCTTGAATATATATTAATATTGCATTAAATGTTAATTGTCAATTGAGGAGCGTACAGCCCTCGTCGATATACTTGTATGCATGTAAACATTTCAGGTAACTAATTTTATCTATTATGAATCATGGAAAACGAACGTCGTCAGGGAATCGCTCCAATTTATCTGGTGATTCGCCGCAGATTGCCAAAAAAGAGCGGCGCTGGAGGTAAAACGTTTTGCTTAAACAAAAGTTTTTTTTAAATCCTATGGTTTAAAGGATTATTATATATAATATCAAGAGTATAACATTTCTTTCAAAATCTATGATTTTTGTCGTGATGATCGCCGTCGTAGTGTTCATTAATTAATTTTAGTTCAACCTTGCAAAGCTGCACCATAACTAGGGCTAAAGATTGACATTTTAGACGTTCTGAAATTAACAAGAGAGAAAAAGGCTGACTTTATTTCTTTGAAACCTCGTTGTTCAGTCTGATTACACATTTAGGACCATCGATTACCTTCTCAAATACAGTAATTGCATCGGTAATAAGGCTAAGATATCGACATTCCAAAATTTGTCAGCGATAGAAATATAATCATAATTGAGTTGCAAAACAACAGAACCGATTTTGACTTTTTAATGCGAACTTCAACGTGCCGAAAAATCTAAAAGAAGATAGAAATCAAAATACCATGTTTGATATAGCGACTGAAGCGAGATTACACATTTAGGACCATCGATTACCTTCTCAAATACAGTAATTGCATCGGTAATAAGGCTAAGATATCGACATTCCAAAATTTGTCAGCGATAGAAATATAATCATAATTGAGTTGCAAAACAACAGAACCGATTTTGACTTTTTAATGCGAACTTCAACGTGCCGAAAAATCTAAAAGAAGATAGAAATCAAAATACCATGTTTGATATAGCGACTGAAGCGAGATTACACATTTAGGACCATCGATTACCTTCTCAAATACAGTAATTGCATCGGTAATAAGGCTAAGATATCGACATTCCAAAATTTGTCAGCGATAGAAATATAATCATAATTGAGTTGCAAAACAACAGAACCGATTTTGACTTTTTAATGCGAACTTCAACGTGCCGAAAAATCTAAAAGAAGATAGAAATCAAAATACCATGTTTGATATAGCGACTGAAGCGAGATTACACATTTAGGACCATCGATTACTTTCTCAAATACAGTAATTGCATCGGTAATAAGGCTAAGATATCGACATTCCAAAATTTGTCAGCGATAGAAATATAATCATAATTGAGTTGCAAAACAACAGAACCGATTTTGACTTTTTAATGCGAACTTCAACGTGCCGAAAAATCTAAAAGAAGATAGAAATCAAAATACCATGTTTGATATAGCGACTGAAGCGAGATTACACATTTAGGACCATCGATTACCTTCTCAAATACAGTAATTGCATCGTTAATAAGGCTAAGATATCGACATTCCAAAATTTGTCAGCGATAGAAATATAATCATAATTGAGTTGCAAAACAACAGAACCGATTTTGACTTTTTAATGCGAACTTCAACGTGCCGAAAAATCTAAAAGAAGATAGAAATCAAAATACCATGTTTGATATAGCGACTGAAGCGAGATTCGAGACTAGTTGTTTTTCCATTAGCTGTAAAATTAGCGACATATATTTACAGCTTATAATGATAGCACTATGGTTTTAGACCAGCCATCACATACACTGTACACCACAATATGTCGTAGACCGCTGGCGTGATGGATTAGGTGATAATGTGCACACCGAGCTGCTGGCGCAGCAAAAGTTGAGGAGAAACTTTGTTTATTGGAAAACGTGGAATGATTTTGATTCCAAGCTGTTAACAAATTTACTAACAGAGTGCACAGCGCGAAGGATAATAATATTAACAAAACTGAAAAATGTAAAACGGGGCTGAAGTTGTCGAGTTCGACCACCATTATGCTATCCTGCCATTCAATCTTGTTAAGTACACGTAAATTCCCAAAATTGCAGCATTTGACTATTTTTGGTGCCAAAATTGAACATTAGACTCTTCTGCGCCATTCTATGCTATCTTACTATTCAATCTTGTTAAGTACACGGAAATTCTCAAAATTGCAGCATTTAACTATTTTTGGTGCCAGAATTGAACATCATACTCTTCTGCGGGATTCTATGCTATCGTACCATTCAATCTTATTAAGAACACGTAAATTCTCAAAATTGCAGCATTTGACTATTTTTGATGCCAGAATTGAACATAAGACTCTTCTGCGGCATTCTATGCTATGCTGCCATTCAATCTTGTTAAGTACACGTAACTTCTCAAAATTGCGGCATTTGACTATTTTTATTGCCAAAACTGAACATTAGATTCTTCTGCGGCATTCTATGCTATCCTACATTTCAATCTTATTAAGCTTCTCTAAATTCTCAAAATTGCAGGATTTGACTATTTTTGTTGCCAAAATTGAACATTAGACTCTTCTGCGGAGTTCCATTGGGCTAACGATATATTATTGGTAAATAATGAACTAATAATGTTTAGCTGCGTAAATAACCCTGTAAATAGTTCGAATAGGTAAAAAGCTCACCACCAAAAGCATAAAAATGAAACTTTCAAGACAAAAAATAAAAACAACTTGACATTTTGGGAAATTTTAGCACGTTACTCCAACACCACTTTTTTCAAAAAACTTTCCATAGCACCTTTTTGGCTCTAGCTGTGAAGATTCGGTATGGTGATATTCGTTTTTCATCCGAGGCATCATGTAAAATTCAAAATATCGGGAGGTCCAAACGGACATAGTGTGCCAGCCGCCATGAATTTGTGAAATTTTGGGAATTTAATTTTATTGGTGCAACGCAAACACAAAGTCAGGTGCACAAAAATATTTTATTTCGCGTCAAATATAAAAATGTGTGAAAGAAACCCTATCAACCCAATGATACTCTGCGCTTTACACACACAAAAGAATTTATTTCTACAGTCTAATGCTATTTCAGGAAACTTGGCCTGCTTCGTTTCATCATGATATTCAAGGCGAATTGTAAAACTAATATATCTTCAGTAATTTATTTCTGTTGTGCCTGCTCAGTAGAAGTCTGAATTGAAAATTATATTGGATAATAATTGACGCATAGCACTATCTATTTTATAGAGAAATGAATGTATTATTTCACAAAGCACTATTTAGACATTATTCAAGCGACAGTTTCATAAATAGTTTCAGAAATAATGAGAAGTACAATTTTGTGGGACAAAACGTCCTCCCAATATAGTAAGCCCAAAGCGTGTTTCGGAATACAGTTTCTAATAAGGGTTTTATGTAACCCTCATTTCCCTAGACGCATCTAAGGAACCGCTTCTTTACTACAGGTAAATCCATTTAAAAAATTCAACATTAAAATTATGTTTTACATTTACAGTTTGTCAAACTGATCCGAATAGATAAGATGAAATCTACCAACTTTAGTAAAATGTTTTGGGAGCAAAATACAGCTCAAATTGGACTAAATCTCTATTTTTGTAGCAAATTTGGCGCTGTATTCAAAAATCTGTTCTCTGATTTTCCCCAAAAATGTTATATCTTCTTAACGATCACAAAAAATATCGAAAAATTGCACAATTTTAGGGATTGCAAGCTCATAGTTCCTTTGTTCGCAGAACGTGCTTTCATATACTACTAATGTTATTTATATAACAACTACGAAAACATATAGTATACCCTTTATAAGTTGTCATTTATTAAAAATTAAATAACATTAAACTATCGGTGAAACATAGTTAACAGTCTAGTCAAAATCAGGGAGTTGGTTTATCAGTAGATAATGACTATAGAGTGGTTACTGAGCTTAGTCAAAAACATAAAACAACGATTATTTTTGGCAAACTCCTTCATAAATTTATGTAAACTCTCCACGATTTCGTATTCGATATCAGTACAATGAAATTGTGCTTGAACAAATAGTAAGCTCGCGCTTACTACTAAGGCGACCTGTATAATCTATTACAAGTTTTATTTGCCATTAGTAGCTTTTGCTATTTGTTTAACCGTCGCTTTATTCAATTTTTTATTGAATTTATGTTCATTTAACCCAACCCGCGTGAGAGATAATTAGAACATACTATTATATTCTAATTATTTTTTAGTATAATAGAGCTGTAGTGCAAAGTCTAGTGGCGATCACCTCACTTTATTGCATGTGTAATAACGCTTAAAATCGCTTACAGAATTGAGTTTTATCTCGTTTGAGTTTAAATGTAGTGTATATAATATCGGCAAAGGTAGTGAAAGTTATATAATCGGTTGTGACATATTTCTCTTACAAAGAAGCTACTCTGGGCCGTGCCAAAACTGATGGCTATAATTTTCATTATAAATATAATTTCAATGTTAGCAATGTTTTTAAGTGCTATGAAAAGCACATAATTTGTATGATGAAATCGCTCATATTGTGGTTGCTGTTTCCATGCCTCTTACTTTGTAAATCTAGGAACATTAAATTTTTCAGCAACAATTGCGAAACGGACTATGATACTAGTATGTCAGGTCTACAAGTAGTCCTAACTGAAGAGGAAGATGATGCTGAAGTTAATATTATTGACGTTTCTGATGAAGAGTCAAAGTCAACGGCGGTATATGTTAAAGAACCAGGAAAGTTGTCGTTTGCTGTTGATTGTATCATTAGCAATTCTGACGGTCAACGCTCATGTAATTATTCGAACATTGATAAAACTGACGTATGTACAGCAAGAGTACAAAGCAGTACTAGTATGATAAAACATCAACCATCGATGTCGGTCGATATTAATATGGCAACTATTCCAGCTGCAAAAGAAGAAAGTCAAAACTACAGGTACCACCAACATGGCCGTCAACATTCCCTCGTCCTTTTAACAACTTCGCCAACCGCAGCTGCGATGGCTCAGTTGCAAAGGGTTGGAATCAACTCTGCGTCGCCGAGCAAAATTTGCTCACCAACTCAGCCAGGTAATCACGCTGAATTAAGAAGTTCGCCTCACCAAGGTACCCATATTGGGATTACACAGTCGTGTTCAGTCAAAGATGTAGTTGATTTGCGGTCTCCAACTAGCGCACAGGTTCCTCGTTTCGACTTCAAAGACGCCCTATGTCATTCTCGGAGTTTGACTACTGACAGTAAACTGAAGTCCAGTAACCATAAGTCAATTGTTCAAGTTTGCGAAAGTGGTGGTACGTGTGCGCATTTAGAAATGCCTGTTGCGTTGCGGAACCGATGTAGTGATAGCACGGTAAAACACTATCGTACCAGTTCGATAGTTAAAGTAGAGCCAATGGAGAATTCAATATCGTCAAACCCGGTGGTAATTTCATGCGATGTTGAACATCCACCGTTAGGCTGTAGTCGAGCACTCAGTGATCCAACGGCGATCGAGGTAGGTCCTGACGAAGTTTTGGATTTGTCTATTAACAAGCGTCGCCATTGTAATATTGGGGTCAGTAATACACACACTGCATCGCGTCAACATCTGAACCAAAATAAAGCCAATAATCAGAGTGTTTCATCGCCAAACGTTATTACCATAACCACAAATTGTAATAACACAAGCCACGGCACACTAGCAGCAAAATATACGCATCAAGTCAACGCGAATGCTGGTCATCTCGATGATAAGATTGTAACTACGTCGGCTAATAACGATTCAACCGACAGCAATAATAATAAATGCAATTCTGTGCAGACCAAATGTAATATTCAGAGTCCATTGTCTCGTGCGGCACACACTTCGCTTATATGGCCGTCTCGTTATCCATTTCCAGCTGGATTAACTCCGCGCCTGCCACATTCACCGTTCCAAGCAGCTTCAGTTAATCAGCTTTGTCCATCTACACTTGCCAACAGGTTAAATGAACAGCATCAGGCTGCAGTTGCTGCTACATTTGGATCAGTAATAATCGACCCAAACATTCATGCATCGTTATACAATAATTATACGGGACCATGTATTCCGGGAATGTTTAGTTCAGCAAGCACAGAACATTGTGGTGGTATACATAGTCTTACAGCAAACGTCACAGGGAGTCGTCATCCAACGTCACATACTGGGGCGTCTAATATTAATCCTGACAAAATGGTGCCATTTTTATTTCAGTCTGAAATGCCTGATAGTGAAACATTTTCACGAAATTCTCTGTTTACGCGTTCACTTGATTCAGCAGCGGCTGCGCTACTGCTAGCCGCTCAGCGTCAATTTGGGCCATCACAAGTTGAGCTGCAAAACAGGCCAGGTCACGTCATTCATTGCAATGACGTCATGCGCGAATGCAAAAATATCAGCGCTTATGGAACTATTCAAAGTGCCAATGTCACAAATAGTGGAAAGTCCACTAGCTCAAGACAGAACAAAAGTGTCACTAGCAAGACCCGACGACATACTATTGACAACAATCAAGCAAACGACACCAGCTATAAGAACAATAATTGCGATACAGGAACATCTCGGAACAAAAGTAATATCAGCCGTAACAGCAGTAATAGTAGCGGATATTGCAGTACGCATACAAACAGCAGCTATAATGGTAGTAGTAGTGGTGGAAATGCTCTCAATCCAACTGTCCGTAGCGGCAGCAACTTTGCTGATTATCGCCTTTCAGTCGAAAGCTTAGCATCGATTGCGTCGCTAGCTTCGTCGCAGTCCGCGGGAACAATTCACGAATATGAAGTGAATAACACTTCTGCGGCTTTGGGAGCTGTTGCTGGTCCTGACTGTGAACGGAGATCTTATAGCAGTAAGTCGGTCCTTAAGACTGCGCTAAACATACTATTATTTATTACCGTTGGGTTTACTTTTACTAAAGTAGTGTAGCCATTAATGTGGCAAAGTGTGGATTTGAGTAGTTTAGAAAATGTCGAGTTCTCGAGATGAACATTCTTTAGTCATATATTATTTTTAGGGAAAGGCATCCATTACCTACTAACAATACATTAATTATGAGATACTGCATTAAATAACAGCATAAGCCATAAAATGTGCCAAACTAGAAATATATGATTCTGGTGTTTTATTAATAATCAGCAAAATGTATAAAAGCAAAATACATTATCAGTGCTTCGAACATTTACGTTTAGTGATATAATATGACTTCTCAAAGGTCGACTCGGTCTTCCAATTTAGTCTTCTGTGATGCCAAGCTTCCGGAATAGGTGCATGAAAGTGGGAACCTATTTGGCGAACTGCTGCAAGCGATCTCCCGTAAAACACGATTTTTCAGCTGATCCAACTCAACTACCATACAGAGATTTATAACAGAGAAGTTACTATTGCCTACAAATGACTACGGAATCTTTCTCAAAATGACTGATTAAATTCTAGTAACATCAAATAAAAACAAAAATTTTAAATAAAGCTGCTCGTTTGAGAAGTTATGGTTGCTCGCGTATGTTTATGTTGATTTTGGAGATGTTTCCACTACATATCAAACCAATTGTTTTAGTCTCTTTTCTACATTATTCACTCATGTCTATGTGTAATGTATTTTAGAAATGCAATATTAAAATATAAATAATCTCACAGCATTTCTTTTATGTCGAAATTTTGCTATTGCGAGAACTGAAAACCACGCGTTGATTTTTCATGAAACCATTTTATCCCTGAGTACCATACATACGTTTGAAGGGGGCAGCCGGGGTCGGCAGAAGGTCCTCCAGGGTTTTGCTGAAAAAAGTGGACTGCCTCCCACCCATCGACGACCTATTTTTACCGATTTTACACCATTTATGCCGGTTTTCACACTATTTATACAAATTGATGCAAAAATTTTCCGCGTGCTTGAAATCAAGGCCGTGGGTGGGCGGGGCGGGGGCAAATACGGAGCATCAGGGTAAGTGGGGTACACTGAAGGATAGATTAGTGCCTCGGGGAAGGGGAGCGGGTCCGAAGCTCCAGCGGGGCGCCCCTCTCCCCAGAAACCCTGCATCGGCATATATCAAAGAAGGTGTAAATTGGTTGAAATGTTTATGCAGCAACGTTTGTTAAATCTATAAATGTCGTTAGAAAAATTTTTTAATGCATGACAATTATTTCAAGACTGAATTGTGTCATGCTAACATCAGCATTTTTATACATTTTGATGCCTCGCCTAAAAACAGTTCCCATCGATATGAAAACTGGATTTGAATAAGAGGTCAGTTAGTGGAATAATAAATATTTATCTGGAAATACGCAACGTAGAGATGACTTGCAAAATACGCAACGTAGAGAGCTTTGCATACACTTCGTTTGATAATAAATACCGTAATTTATGAGAACCAATGAAACAAAACCATCATTTTTTCTATTATATATCCTTACTGTTCATATTTATATCCTTATTTTCCTATAATTTAAAATAAGCAGAGGAAAGAAAATACATTATTCACAGTGGGCAAACCGGTATAAATTGTAGTTAAAATAGTACTTTTCCTAAACCATTTTAGAAGACCAACGACTGTATTTTAGTTTATCTATAAAAAACTACTTTTAAGATTCTTGCTAAAACTTTTGCGATGACCGCTTGTTAGCGAATGCGAAATTCCCTTTTTGCTGGATTAATGCTTTCCCTACGAGATCTGTATGTGGAAATGAATTCGATATATACAGTCTGTTGCTAATATATATATAGAACCACCTCGATGGGCAAACTCTCAACGCCGAAGAAAATTGGACTATATTATTTGGAAAATTCAAACAAAAACCAAAAAAAGCCTTATACTAATAACCCACGCCTAAAGCTATGTGCAATGAAACTACAATATAATAATCGCCACAAAAAATGAGGCAGGCCGAACGGAGATTTATTTTAGACCGCCAGCATCGCACCTTTAGCTAGAATATAGTCAAATGTAGTAGAAGGTGCAACTAGAGAGCTATACGTTTGCCGTATGGTTTATTTGTCTAAATCTGTTGCTTTGATACAAAAGCAGTGTTTTTTCGCGAAATCAGTACAATAATGCCCAACGATTGTTGATTATAGTTTGTATTTGTATCCAAAGTTTTGTTATAATGTATATATAATATTATTATTTGCATTTCCATTAAGTATAGTATATAGTTTGTTAGGGTGAATTGCTATTTGTTTTAGATAACACGGCGCAACCTGATCCGAATCCTGTTGTTGACGAACATTTTCGACGGTCCTTTAAACAAAAATCCATTGTGTCTACAACAGAGAATGGTAAGTCAGCAGAAGTATCACGGGTTCCGCTAAATACACCGTGAACTTGTAATTATTCCTATCTACCATTTCGCGTTAGTGCAGTAAATTAGAGAAATTGCATTATTTTTTGTACCAACGCTACAGCTTTATAAAAAGAAGGATAAGCCACTATACTATTTTGCAGCGTAACTATGGTTCCCTAGTTATGCGTTTTACTACTTTTAACTATTTCTAAGCTGAAGGCTTGACAACGACAGTGCAAATGAATTTCCATCAAGCTTTTCTCAATTATACCTGCTTGTAGGTAATAGATGTTGGTATATTACATGTCTAATTTTCTAGATATTTTCTATTTTTGTACTAATTTTTGATTTTCAACTAACAGAATTTTCGGGTCTTTTCGGTTATCCCCCATCTGGAATTTCGTCAATTTTGAGGATACAGATGAAATTTTGGTGCGAATCGATTCAGCTCGATGAGCTGGCTCAGAAAATACTCATTTTAAACATATGTCCGACAAAAAAATTTTTTTCGATTTTTTTGAGATCCCAATGGACCCCCTCGGGAATCCAAAAATTTTTTCTTCGGAATATGGTCGCGTTGGGTACCATCCAACTCGGCTTGATGAGACAAGTCGATTGGTGTGTAATGTATTGAAATCTACCCCACCGTTAGAAAGTTATGAGGGACCAAGTAACCCTGAGGGGCAGATATAAAATGCAGGCCATGCTGTTTTGGGTATACTAAACCTAAGCCTTAGTCTTATCGTAAACAAAGGTTTTATATGAGACATACACTAAGCCTAAATCGGGGGCTAGCGCCCCCGAGCCCCCCGCTCTAAGCTGTCGTTTTTTCTAACGTTATAACGTAGGGCCCATCAGGGTTACTTGTACCCTCATAACTTTCTAATGGTGGCGTAGATTTCAATAAGTTACACCAGTCGACCTGCTCATCAAGCCGAGTCGAATGGTACCCAGTATGTCCATATTCCGAAGAAAATATTTTTTGGGTTACCAAGAAGAAACCATTGGGACCTCAAAAAATCGGAAAAACTTTTTGTCGGATATGTGGGTAAAATGGATATTTTTCTTAACCAGCTCATCGAGCTGAATCGATTGGTACCAAAATTTTAGCTGTATCTTCAAAATTGACGAAATTCCGGCTGGGGGATAACCGAAAAGACCCGAATTTTCACGGTTGTTGGGAATTCGCCGACCGAGGCGCTTAGTATAGATTTTAGAACCGAAATTTGCATAACTATTAGGTTAATTTAAAGGTTTGTAATTTGCTGCTTTCTTTTTTTCTCGCGGTTTCTGAAGTTATGCAATTATATACATAAGTCTTACCTAATGCCTCATGCACTGTGCGCTTTTGAGTACAATTTGGCAGTCTTGCGTTCAATTTGAGTACAATACGACTTTGTTTCAGCAAACTTTAAAATTCGAATTAACTTTGGTATCAAGAATTCCCGAGTAAATCCACATTATTCCGTGGGTGGGTTCAAATACTCCAATATTTAGATACACCGTTAAAAATTTTAAACCTTTATATAAAACATTCGGTTCGCGATTCTAATGTATTGCGAAAATTTATTGGCATATTGCAGCATACAAAATGTCAATGCTCCAAACTCCCGCTTAGAGTTAATTTTGCTTACTTTGTTAAAACGTCGAATTCTCACTTCCAATTTTATATTTTTATATTTAAAGCATATTTCACTATTTTTAGAAGATTGCTTGAAAACGTGCCTCATTACCTAAAACTTATAAGATCACACTCCTATGTCGGTAAAGCCTAAAACATATTTGATCACACTCCTATGTCGGTAAAGCCTAAAACATATTAGATCACACTCCTATGTCGGTAAAGCCTAAAACATATTAGATCACACTCCTATGTCGGTAAAGCCTAAAACATATTTGATCACACTCCTATGTCGGTAAAGCCTAAAACATATTAGATCACACTCCTATGTCGGTAAAGTCTAAAACATATTAGATCACACTCCTATGTCGGTAAAGCCTAAAACATATTTGATCACACTCCTATGTCGGTAAAGCCTAAAACATATTAGATCACACTCCTATGTCGGTAAAGCCTAAAACATATTAGATCACACTCCCATGTCGGTAAAGCCTAAAACATATTTGATCACACTCCAATGTCGGTAAAGCCTAAAACATATTAGATCACACTCCTATGTCGGTAAAGCCTAAAACATATTAGATCACACTGCTATGTCGGTAAAGCCTAAAACATATTAGATCACACTCCTATGTCGGTAAAGCCTAAAAGTTATTAGATCACACTCCTATGTCGGTAAAGCCTAAAACATATTAGATCACACTCCTATGTCGGTAAAGCCTCCAGGATGTATTTCGGGCTAAATTAATGTTTGCAAGAATCTTCGATATAATATTTGTTATATTCATCACTCTAATCAACTATAAACAATAGTTTACTGGATATAATCTGTGTTGGAATTTATTGCGAGCGATTAATAGCCTAGAATATAAGAAAATTCGAATACACTTTCGATTATTTGGAAATGAATTTAAAACTTTTTTACGATGCAGCATACTTCCACTTATTATAAGCTAAGGGTTAATAGAAGGACAACTATTTATGCCACATTATTTTGCTAAATATTCCCCTTTGAACCCTATTTTAGCATGCTGGATTCTGTTAAACTGTTCAAAAGTTGATGTAACACCCTAGTACTTAAACTCAAAAATTGCAGTGATATCAATATTAGCGATATGCTATTTATAACATTATATACACTATGAAAATGAGAGTCAAATTATAATCAAGGCACTATTAATGTTACATGCGATATAAGCAAAATTTGGAATAATTTTGGCCTTAAAAGAGTTTCTCACTTATAAATGCTAAGAGCCTGGTTCGGCGAATTCCCAGCAACTATGAAAATTGAACTTTTATGATACTTGAGAAGATAAGCAAAAAGAGAAGCAAAAAGCAAACCCAGAATTAGAGCTCGTAATGACTAGTTATTTTATAAATTGGCCAATATGCTAAACACCACAAGATATAATTAGGAACTAATAGAAATTCGTTTGGACCGTCGGCGTAGCAACCTACAGCTTGGATATACCCAAAAGTAGTAAGAGACACAAATAGGGGACTATATCTCTCCGGCAGAATAGTGGGTTACCCTGCTTTTTTATAAAGCTGTGGGTTTGGTGGAAAATTGCATATTTTCCTGGAATTTTGTGCACTAAATGCCCAACGGTAATTAGAAATTCCAAAAAAAAATATTTATGTCATTACTTACACACGCAATGTAAAGTTGGAGCCAATGCGTGCCTGTCTTTCACGTTGTAGGTATAGACGTTCCACCTAAACACTACACATCACAGTGTGAGCTTTAGCTAAACGGACGATTTAAAAAGTTGGAGAAGGTATTAGAAATATTTAGTTTAATATAGCAAAATATATTGAGGTTTCTAATTCAGTGATAAGCGCTGGGCGAAGAGCGTTATCAGTGATAAAAATCAGAAATACTGTTCAAATTTCATTGAAATTGGTTATTGCTAATTTAAGTAGGATAACAGTAAAAACTTTACTTGACATATGACTTTTGAATTTTTGATTTCTTATTGAAGAGACATAGAATTGTTGTTCTAGTGTAAGTGTTCCGGCTAAAGTCGTCAGAATTAATAATTGTAAAAACTCCATTCACGCTGTAAAAAGTTAAAAACGATGAGACCAAAATTCTAGCAGATTTAGTCCAAAACATAGAATTGTTTAACCCCAGAATATTAATGAGTGAACAGACGTACAAACAGCTATGTTTCGTTATGCGGCTTAAATCGGTTCATGTATTGTTGCTTTTACAACGAGATAATACGAACTAAGCCTTACATAACACATAACATAAATCTTTCAATCATTAGCTATGTAAATACTTCAGCTAATTTTTAAAAAATGCCTAATTCTCGATTTTATATTTCGCTCATTTTATGGTGTATATTATTTTAGCGCGGTCTCTGTTAGGAAAACTATTCTTAGGTGATACATTCCTACAACTTATAAACGCATACATCAACGGCCTACATGAGCCCGATATTTCACTTGGAGGCCCAAGCACTATAGCCGAGTCCTCGGGGGGGGTCGATATTGGGCCATCCACGGGTGGGTAATCAGCCGGTAGGCGCAGCAGGGCTAGTTCGCCGTGCACGGGTGCTTTGCGCCGACGTGACAAGGAGGGGTCCGACGCCTTAAGGGCTAATCGCCTACACACTCATATGAGCATGTGTCATCACAATCTGCTAAGTATTCCTAGAGGATGGATATTTTTTGCTACAACAAAAAATAATGTTCGTATATCCGACTATGACTTCTGAAGCACAGTGGAAATATCAAACCTAGATTTTACCGAATTATTCGGTCCACCCAACGCTTATACCGATATGACTACATGTCAGCTTCAGATTATTTTGTCGCCTTGAGCCGTGTTCATACGCTGAAACTTTTTGCTCCAATTTTAAAGGTGATTTTTAAATAAAAATAGCGGTGTCTCCAAATTTGTGATTAAAAGTTGATCAATTGTTGATCGAAATTTGAGCAAAAAGTTTGAGCGTGACAATGCGCCTTTCGATTTAAACTTGGATTAAGTAAACGAGTATATAAAAATTATACGGCATTCAGGTTATAATGTCTCCAACTTTTGGAACCTATGCACCCCATCCAGTGTCAGTTACACTGTCGACAATAGGGTGGCTTAGACACTTCCATGTGTTTTATAATTTTTCCAAGGGTAGTTAGCTAGGGGTATTTTGAATAATCCACGCAGCACAACTGACTAATACACCGCATTAACTACACATGGTGTCAGTTACTGTTAGTTCGCGCAAAATTGACAGCCATGCGTGTGTACGTCTGACACCGTAAACAATAACGTAGTAACTCGGGTTGTTTCGTAAACCGTCGGAAATTGATTTGCGGTATGGGTATGAGCTTGACTGTCTATACGGTAGGGTCGCGACTACAGTAGGACAAAGGTTCCAAACGGACATTTTAAAGTGTAATACGATGCTATTTTCAGTCGACGATCATTTCGCTCGAGCCCTCGGTGACAAATGGTGGGAGTTAACCGATCTGCATTCCAATCCGAACGGATAGCAACAGCTGCTCATTTCCAACAAATCATGTTTTCATCTTTTATACAATCGATCAAGCAACGATCGTACTGCAGCGAACACATTTGAAATCTTGCCTCAACACAATCGACGGAATTACTTTATTATTTTGTTCCATTTACTAACGAAATATTTTATTCAAAAATCGTGTATTCTTTAAATAATTATGATTTGTATAAACGAAAAGGAAATTATTGTCAAGAAGTGGTATAATTCATAAGGTGCAAAGGTTCGTTGCCTCAGGGACAAATAGATGGTTTCGGCATGACAAAGGAGGCCCGTGGAAGGAAAAATGATAAATTCAGGGGTGTGCTAAATTTTTGACTTTTTACGAACAAATAATCATCTCAAATCTTACTAAAATTTCGTTAAACTTTGCTAAATTTTCCCAAATTTTGCTAATATTTGCCCAGAATTATTTAAGATTTGTGCTATTTTTCCATATTGCATAATTTTCCGCACACCTTCGGCCAACTGGGGAGGAGGCTCGTTCGGATCGCTAGGAGGGTAGCCTACACTAGCTGTCCTTTGCGCTCACCTATCGTATTTATTATATATAAAAGAACGTAGACAAATAACGAAATAGCGGAAATTCATATTAACATATATTAGAATTTTGAGCAGAATTTTATACATAATTTGATACCATAAAGTATAATTTCAATATTTTAGATTAGTATTAAAGTTTAACTTATTTGTTAATACACGGCAAGTCTCCTAAACCATAAACATTTTCTATTAAGTGCGTTTTCAGCTAAAGCTCTCAGTGTCATTTATTATATTTAATTAGTGACTGGATATACAATTCGAGCAGACTGGAGGCTTAAATATTTAGTATAACCAAATTTTGAACACTTTCTAGGCAGCGTAATATCCGCGATGCTTCTTTTGGTCAGTTTACCTGATTTCATAGAGATGACCAGTAAAATGAAAATGAAAATTTTTACACACTTTTTACACACTTTTTTACACATTTTAGACACTGTAAGATCTAAAATAGGTTAAGGTATTTAGCGGTGTGGTAGCCGGAAAGTTTTAGCAGCACGAAGATGTAACGTTTTATTACTCAAAAGACATCTGTAAGGCATACGTATCGATAGGAAGAGGGTTATCCCTCAAAAATTTGGGTAAAAGTGGCAAAAATTGGATAAAATTTGCAGATTGTCGCGGGGCGTTAGGTCTAGCACTACAAACCTCCTCCGAAGAGCCCGTCGACCTCACCCTACTGTCTGTGTACCTCCTCCCATCCTAAGTCGACGAATCTTCGATACTTGTGCTATAATGGTACATTTTGTAGTAACAGTAAGAGCAAGCAAATCAGTCGAGTTACCTTCCATCAAATGTCATTTGCTGCATGCGATGTTATATTATAATCTGTTTTATACTTTTTGTATTTTAAAGTACTGTTGGGGTAGGTGATCCTGGTGTGGAAACATAAATACCTATAATAACACTCAAAGCAAAATTATCGGATTATATATTGGATCGCACATATATAATATGTATTGTGTCCCGGTTTATAGTCTTGTGATTTTATTTTCTTTTTAGACATTTTATTGTGTAGTAGCTATTATATCTTAGTGTCTATCCAATAAAATCTTCCGTTCACGAATTTATTGTGTAAATAATTGTATGGATGTCTACTTAAAGTAAGTTTGTCTTACAATTTTTATATAACGGGTTGTGGAGACACAAGTTGTACAGCATAAATATGAAAAACCAATCTTGTGTTACAAGTTATGTGCAACCTGGTTTCCAGTGTGTTCGGCCATTTGTATTTATTGCTGTGAAGCGTTCTTGTTTAAGCTGTTACTTCCTCAAACTATGGTGAATTTTGTCATCAGTATTAGTTCAAATCCTTGAATACATTGAATGTCTGGCAGCATCTGCTTCTAATATGGAAGTTAGATAGACCATTATGCTACTACATCAGCTGGCGTACTTCTGATTGCTAGCAAGCAATTTTATAATCTTTGAAAGTTATAAATGTTAAAAGCCATATGTATTTATATGGTACCGTGTGGAACCTAACTGAGCATCTAGCGAATTACGCGAGCGGCGCGTTCTTTTGCTGCCTAAAATTCGAGCGACATATTCCGTTCAATCTCCGCACAGCGGTTCGTGCAAAGTTTTCGAAAGATGTCTTCATATTCACTAAGTACAACTTACCTATACTTTGTAGCAACGGTACTAATCCAGCTAACCTTATATCTGTTTTACCTGCTTCTCCACGGCTTTTCGCAATTTGTTGTTTACTCTACCAATGCCATATACTTTTTGAAAATTTGAGATCAATTATAAGCAGTTGTATATTTTGGTAAGTCTTTAATTAAGCCACGAATTAACTAACACATAACTGTCTAAACCCGTACACTATGAACCGTATATCATTTAAAAAACATAGCTAGTAAAATGGCTGCGCATCAAAGTACGTCTTTGTGTTGGGATTGCTATATTTGTTATCCAATCTTTTGGCTTTTGATCCTGGATTTTAGAAGAATTAGATAAAAATTTTTTTACCAGTTTCCGATCAAACATTTGCCTCCATTGGTTGGATTGGTTAAATTTGCGACGAAATGCTACCACGTTTGGCCTACACATTTTGTGTTTTCTGAACACTTGCTGCGCCAGTCAATAAAGTCAGTCAACCTAGTGATAGAATTTTTGATTACTGCAAAGAATGAACTCAAATGCTTCATATGTATAGTTATTACAGTTACACTTGGCCAATTTATGCATCATACCTTAAGATGTGTGCACCTAGGGCCGGATTCTGTCACAGAGCCAATTCCGACTCGTGACAAAAACCTACAGTTATATCCGGCCCTTCATAAATAAAATAAATAGCTAAGCTACGCTAGTATGCTTGTACGGGCCGGGAGTGGCTATGTCTCAGGGTTTCATAGCCCGGACGGGCTACTGAAAAAATGTTTATTACATTTAGTTTGCAGATTTTGTTACATCGAAAATATTTAGTTCCAGGCCCAAAAAAGGCAAGTTTAGTAGTAGTTAAAAGCAAAGCTCATAAATTCAGGCAAAATAAATACGTAAAATATAGCTATTTCCAAAATTTTTGTTTAAGCGCCTTTTACAAGCCAACGTAGTAGCTATGTAAAACAAGCTTTTCATGCATAAAAATTATGCTATTGTAACTGGAAAGATGTTTTACGTCTATATGACCATAACTTTATCAATTTATATTTTTAGGCATTTTCCATTGTCGTCATATATTTCTGGCTTCTAGAGTCGATTCCGACCCTTGTAACAATTTATACGCATCACTTAATTGTGGGGTCTGGGTCGGACCAAAAAAGTGACACTGGCTGACCGCGGCTAGCCAAGCATGGCTTTAGAGCCGCGGCACACTGTGACAAAATCCGGCACTGCTGCACACATCTTAAGGTAAATGATGCATTAGTTGGACAAAGTATATTATAGTGAAACGAGTTAAATTTTTAAAAGTTTATTTTTATAAAAAAAACAAACCACTTAAAAACAACCTATATCAATAGCCCAAATATTAACACGTTGTACCACACAATGATCGAGGTCTCAGGGTGTAGCCGTGTCCTAAAGGGGGGATGTGGCACCTGGGATGGCGCCGAAAGGGTTGGAGAAAATGGCGATGTTATTACAATATATGATGTTATATTAATATCAGATATTATATTAATATCAGATATATTAATATCAGATATATTAATATCAGATATTGTATTAATATCAGATATATTAATATCAGATATTATATTAAAATCAGATATTATATTAATTGTTAGACTTAACGTTAGCCTTTAGTGTAAACGATTACATAAGATATAAAATATAAGCTAAGGCTGAAGCTTAAGTTTAGTATATCGAGAACAGAATTGCATGCGTTTAAATTACACCACCGAAAACTCATAATTGGTTCGGGCCACCATCAGAGGAGCTGCATCTGCTAGCAGCTAAGAATGTACAAAGAATGGACACAACTATTAATTAGATTTAGCACTGTCTATGTGGAACTGTTGGCATTAGCCATGATAACTTCGTGCCATTCCTCCTGTCATTATACAATAAACCAAAATGCTAAATGCTGTATGCTGCAAATATTTATGCAGCAAAAAAGTTTGGTACAAATTTTTGAGTAACTTTCTGTATGCTATATATACATCATCCACCGCTGTCCAACGTCCGTCGGCTTGGTTTGGGTGGCAATGGGTCTCGCGAGCAAGCCCTGGTAGGAGGGATGGCAAATTTTTGATATTGTTAGAAACTCATAATTTTCCATAATTCTCTATATTTGTCAGTCATTTGCAAGCCCTGGTGGGAGGGGGGTAAATTTTTGATATTGTTAGAAGCTCATAATTTTAAACAATTCTTTTATATTTATTATTTTTCGCTATACATAGATATACTAACTTTATATAGTACAGCTATGCTTGGTTGCAGTCGGAAAATGACATATAAAATATAAGAATATTCAATAATTTCGGACAAAGATGTGCACATCAGCAAATATCAACCGCTGCATGTATCATCCTATGTCGAGCTACCAACATCAATCCGCAATAAACATGCGGTCCTAAACATTCAAAACAGTGACATTAATGCTTTATATGGTCGGTATTGGCGGCATTGCATCCAATGAATCGTAATCAATATGCTGAGAGTGTATCTAACTACGAACCATATATTAACGAACTTGATATGAACGGTATTGAATACCCTGTTAAACTAAAGGACACACCCCGATTCGAGAGGCAAAGTAACATTGCTATTAATGTTTATGGATTGGAAGATGGTGTAATTCACCCGCTGTATATATCGAAATCCTTTCATCCACAATACATCCATCTGCTCCTGTATAAAGAACATTACTGTCTCGTTCGCAGTCTGGATTCGCTACTACATAACCAGCGTCGAGATAAGAGCAAAAAGTATTTTTGCGATAAATGTCTCGTCCCATGCTACAGTTAAGCTAAGCGGGATGAGCATTTACAACGCTGTCGACATGATCAACTATCCCGAATCCAAACACCACCATTCAATTCAACGCTTCAATTCACAAACATTCAACGAATTCAACGATCCCCATATGTTATATATGCGGATTTCGAGTGCATTCTCGAAAAGGTCGTCACTTGTGAACCATCAACATCTACTTCATATACAAATCCGTACCAACGTCATACCCCATGTGGTTATGGGCTTATTGACTATTTCGGTTGTTGCAACGATGAAGTCCAAATTGGCGAACCTCATATATATAGCGGAGACGATACCGTTACACATTTTCTTAATAATGTAATTGAATTATCGGAACAATTTCAAAAGTTTCCAACTAAACCTCTCAATCTAACATATAATGAACAATGTGAATTCGATAATACTTTAAAATGTTATATATGTAATAATTTCATGGATCCTGACGATAAAGCTAGATACCACTTTCATTTTTGTGGTCGATATCGAGGCACTGCCCACGCGCAATGTAATATTGGGTATAGACTCAATCGCGACGTAACTGTATTATTTCATAATTTACATTGATACGACGGACACCTCATAATGCAAGAACTAGGTATAATATGCAAGCAAAAGGATTAGAGATTGAATGCATCGCGAAAGGTATGGAGGATTATATGACATTCTCCATCAAACGCAAAGAAAAGAAACAGTTCAATGACGAAGAAGATGACGACGACACTTCACAAGGTCCATCGTGCTGCTTTCCGATCGGCTGTCAACTTTCGTGTAGTGGCAAGCGAAGACGGGGCAACCCATCAAATAGAAGCCGCAACCGGGCTCGTGATTCCCGCCACCACGAGGCCCTACCATCCTGCATGGGCGGAACGATGCCTCATTCAAACGGTCATCAACACGGAATCCACAACAATAGCCCACGCAAACGCCCATGAACCAAGGTACAGGACCGAAAGAACGGTTGGTAGAGGCGGTAGCAACTACAACAACAACGTCAGGACACACACCACATCGAGGGACCCAACATCAGCACGTCCAGCAACCGAGCGCCGTCAAGCCGAACAACCATCGTCGGCGTTGAGCTGGGCTCAGCGCCTGCGCAGACGCATCAACCGCCAGTAGAGGCATCGGAATGCCCATTCCAGAGCGGAAAAGCCGTATCAGCGATCAGTGATCAGTGATCAGTGATCAGTGGTCCATCGTGCTATATCCTTCAAACAATCTAAATGGATGGAACCTTATATAATGCTTAATACCGAGATGAGAAAGAAGGCAAATAGTGACTTTGAGAAAGACTTGTATAAGCTTCTCAACAATCCTGTATTTGGCAATACCATGGAGAATGTGCGAGCTTATGTAGATATTAAACTTATAATCAACGAACGGAAATTTGAAAAGTTGGTGGCGAACCCCAGATACTCCATGTCATCAATATTCAACGAGAACCTGGTTGCTGTTAAAATGCACCGCAAAACTGTTAAACTGTGTAAACCCATTTATGTTGGTTTTACGGTTTTGGAACTATCAAAGTCGCAATGTACAATTTCCGTTACAATTATATGAAAGCAATGTATGATGATAAATGTAAACTGTTACGGATACAGATTCATTATGTTATTCGGTTGAAACTAAAGACATTTACAACGATATGGTAGTAAATTCATCTTTCTTCGATACATCAGATTACCCCGCTGATCACCCAGTATTCTCAACTACGTACAAAAAGCTGCTTGGGAAAATGAAAGACGAGACTGCTGGTAAACCCATCGAGGAATTTGTTGGACTGCGATCGAAGATGTACAGTATAAAGTGTGGTGGAGTTGAAAAGAAACGGGCAAAGGGTATAGCGAAGAGTGTTGTGAAGAAAGACATTCGTCACCGAGACTATTACAACATTTACCCAGACTATCATAATACTTGGCGGATATAGAGCCGCCCTTCGATCTAAGCCATACGAAGGCCGTCTCTTAGATACACCAAGCAAAGTTATGCGCCGTGTGCGCCGGCACATTTGCTCATTCGATTACCTCCTGAACGATGGCGCCCGAGCTATTATCGCGCCACCGCCACCGACTTGGGACGTAGGACAAGATGATGTAAATACATGGGCTCAGGAATTTACTCAATTGTTTCAAGACATTAAACGCCAGTTCCCAGATCGGGCACGGAAATCAACTATGCCCCGATACCCGTCGGAACTGTCAGAAACAAATGCCTGAGAGACGGTCCCAGCGACAACTCACCCGCAGAACCTCAAATAACGGAGCCCTACCTTAGTTTTCTGCGCACGTGGGTGGAGAATGAAATCTCGTAACAAGGGAAGGGTCTACCCAGAGGAATTTCGAGACGATAATGCAGAGATTGCACACCTAGGGTTCACGAAGAACTATGCTATGTATATGTGTGCTATACCATAATGTATGTAAGCACTACCTTGTTGCATTATTGGGTGCCTATTAGTGTATGCCAGACTTCGCATAATTAACCCATAAGGCACTTGAATTGATATTTTCAAACCCAGGTAAAAAGTCATTTTTCCCCTTAAAATATAGGAGGAGGACTCAGAGTCGAAGTTTCGGGATCACCATATCAACAAAGTACAACCAACACCCGTCATAAAAATAATTTACCGACCAGATAAACTAAGCCAAAAGCAATAATCGTTCGTGTAACACTTAGTGATACACTATCTGTATATACCGGTTAACTTATTTTGGAGTATTTTCTCTCCTTTTGCTTCTTGGGTCCTATGGCATTAGTCATCCTGCACCTCCTTTTTGACAGGGGATCCCGACAGGGATCCCGATGTAAGAGAAAAATGGTGACAATCAACCGGACACATACAGACATCACTTTAAACCCGTATATCTAAGTCCCAAAATTCCCATTTAAAAATATAAGAGATGTAACAGGGCCGTTTCGGCCCTGTCACGAGCATTTCAGGACTTTCGCACTCAAAATTAGATAGGGACGTGTTGACACAGGGCTGTTTGCATACAAAAGGGCCGTATTGCAACAGACAACCGTTTTTTGTATAAAATGTCGTTTATATTAATGAACAATTTTTGTATAAAATGTGGTTTATATTAATGAACAATTTTTGTATAAAACGTCGTTTATGTTAATGAACAATTTTTGTATAAAACGTCGTTTTTATTTATGAACAATTTTTGTATAAAATGTCGTTTATATTAATGAACAATTTTTGTATAAAATGTCGTTTATATTAATGAACAATTTTTGTATAAAATGTCGTTTATGTTAATGAACAATTTTTGTATAAAACGTCGTTTATATTAATGAACAATTT